>JACJUY010000729.1:129384-240273 GCA_014220935.1 Platorchestia sp. MABIK | reverse complement strand
TAGGTAACGATGTGTTCCAAGTTAGGTTACGATGTGTTGTTCCAAGTTAGGTTACGATGTGTTCCAAGTTAGGTTACGATATGTTGAAAGTTAGTTTACGATGTGTTGTTCCAAGTTAGTTTACGATGTGTTCCAAGTTAGGTTACGATATGTTGAAAGTTAGTTTACGATGTGTTGTTCCAAGTTAGTTTACGATGTGTTCCAAGTTAGGTTACGATGTGTTCCAAGTTATTTTACGATGTGTTGTTCCAAGTTAGTCTACGATGTGTTCCAAGTTAGGTTACGATGTGTTCCAAGTTATTTTACGATGTGTTGTTCCAAGTTAGTTTACGATGTGTTCCAAGTTAGGTTACGATGTGTTCCAAGTTAGTTTACGATGTGTTCCAAGTTAGGTTACGATGTGTTCCAAGTTAGTTTACGATGTGTTGTTCCAAGTTAGTTTACGATGTGTTGTTCCAAGTTAGTTTACGAGGTGTTACGAGTAAGTTAGGTTTTAATGATGGGCTGAAAGTTGGGTAACGATGTGCAAGATAGGTAACGATGGGTTCAAAGTTAAGAAACGATGCGTTGAAAGTTAGGTAACAATGTGTTGTATTTTAGGTAGTAACAATGAGTTACAAATTATGCAACGATGTGCTACAAGTTAGGTAACAATATTGCAGGCTAGGTAATGATGCACAACAAGTTAACTAACAACATCGAAAATACCGAAAATTCGAAAATACCGAAATAACTGCTTTTAACTAACAACGCGCTGCACGTTCTGGATGATCCTATGTTTATTTCACAGAGATATGTTGTTTGTCTTAATGATTGTCAGGGTGAAAGTATATGAGTGATAGGAGTAACAACAGGGCATTTGTGAAATGACTGTCAAGAGAACTAGAAAACCCAATACGTATGAACATGAGGGCTAATTTGTCGTCGTAACTAGATAGCTCTCTCACATTTACACAAGAATAATTGGAAATCGCTGTTCTTTTGACCATGAACATCAAAGTTCCTAGAAAGTAGCGTAAAATGAAGCTAATAGTGCCCATAATGTGACATGTTCAGCTTACGATTATAAGTATCTTCCTTATTATTTGACACCATATTTCCACTCGAAAAAAAAGCATGGATAATACGATATATATTTGCTAGACAACGATGATAGAACGAAACTCTGAACAAGAAACGCAAGACGAAACCTCAAATCCTGCGAGCCCGAAAAAACCTAACAGGAAAATATTAAGACGATCACGCAATTTCTTTTGTTCGACAAAACACACGATTTTCAAACAAAATAAGCCAAAAAATAATTCAAAATTTTCTAAATTATTACTGCGTATTTTCGATACATCATCTATCGGTGACATGAAGACCATCATTCGTCATTTTCAGTGCACACACAAAGTCTACAACCCTACTCGACATCGCTGCTGCCTCCAGTTAACCACATAGCGTTATGATTGTGAAACAAAATAAGTCAAAAAATAGTTCAACATTGTTTTAACTGTGACTGCGAATTTTTGAGACCATCAATCTGCATTTTTGTGACGTCATCTATCCGTAGTTTTGAGACGCCATCTATCCATATTTTTGAGACGTCATCTATCCGTATTTTTGAGACATCATCTATCGGTGACATGAAGACCATCATTCGTCATTTTCAGTCCACACACCAAGTCTACAACCCTACTCGACATCACCACCGCCTCCAGTTGATCACAAAGCGGCATGTCATATCATGACCTACCTGACACCGCCGCCTCCGACGCCTCTATCGTCGCCGACACCAGCCGTAGAGGTAGCGTTTGTCGGGTGTCCGTCGGGCGGAGTGCGACTGTTGTTGGCGGCAGTGAGGTCGTCGGCCAGAACGCTTTTGTCGGGGCAGTCGGGAAGGTTGCCGTTCTCATCGTTTCTGCGGAGACAGAAAACCGACGTGTGAACAGAAGGGAAAATCTCACGAGAGGAAGTATCGCAAATATGAAGGTCGAGGTGAAACTTTTGGTTTGAAGTAGGGAAGAACAGCGTGGAAACGGGAGTTCTCACTACTGGAAGGGCGATGTTGAAATAAAAATCGAGTGTCGTCACGGTTTTCACACGATTCCGTCAATGCCATAGCTACTGAGGTAAACAAATGTCCAAGTCTTCACTCAAAGCTAGTTTTAGTAATCAAGGGTCCGTGGAAGGTAAATCAAATGTTGTGCACTAACTATACAATCTTCGCATTCTCTTATTCTTTTAAAAGTTCTTGAGGTCTGAGTCAAAACAATCCCGTTTGAGGCACAACCGATCCTGTTAATTCAGGAAGTATTTTAGGATAATCCTCAACATGCGAGATGTTTCTATACCTGTAACTCCATACTCCTGCCACGGACCTAACAACATGTTAATTTAGAATGCCGATTTAGAATAAACCTTGTGAAATTTGTGGAGTGAGCAACACATGCATGCACATCAACATTTATAAGGCTGATGTAAAAAATCGTGTTTCATCATAATTAACTTCGATTTAGCGGTACGTGTTACCTGTAGGAAAGAGGCTCTCCTCTCTAATACATACAGCATGAAAGACACTTAGAAGCTATTGAAATTACCACGAATTAGGACCAAAAATGAAAAAAATCTCTAAGCTTTGACACCTGATGCAACTTCAAACGGCAGAGAAAATTACCGAAGCAAAGTCCGTCTTGAACACCTTAGTAAAATGAAATAAAATATCGCTCATGTCGTTAGCGTAGACGAGTGTCGTTAATGTAGGTAGTAAATCTGGTGAGCGAATATTTGAACAACGTAGTGTGTGAGTGAGCGCGTATCAGTTTCTGGACACGCTAAAGAGCGTTGAAAACCAACATCTACAGTACACTTATACAAGGAATTGCGTCACAGCTACGTGTGTCATCCACCTACTTCTAGATTTAATAACCTGAGCCATAACGTTACAATTAGTTGGATGGTTGCTATACCTTAAAACATTCTGAGTGAAGCTGACTCATCATACTTTACAGACAATGCTGTATTTCTTATTTATTCGAATCCTTGAACGTAAAGGAGAACACTTCAAGTTCATTAAAGCAGAATTACGTACCACTCAAAGTTCATACAAAAACTAAAACAGCTCCTAAGAACAGGTTGAGTAATGAAACAGATTCTAACACTTCGCTCACACCTAAAAAAAATTTTAAAGAGGAACTTTCATTGAATATATTTTTTCATCACATCGAAAGTCATGACCAGACAAAGGAGCGAATTAGACCCCGTATCAAATTGAACAATTCGTTTCTTTTTCTCCCCCAGTAACACCGCCAAAAAATGAGTTGCCATACGACAATACATAGAGCCAGCCCGACAATGAAATATTTGCCAGGCTGCAGGGGTGTCATGTTTGCGTAGTTAAGATACAGGAAAGAGGTGGAAATCGAAAATAGCTGGTGAGAGTATGCGGTGAAAGGCACTTCGCAGGTGTGCAGCACAGAACACACCTGCTCGTGAGATGCACGCACACACACCCACACACCTGACTGCTCGACTCGGCCCACATTTTCTCGCCACAGAGTGAACGCATGCGTACAGTACGTTCTCACTCACAGAATTGGAGTTTTACAGTATTTAAAGAGAAATGATCGTATCCCAAACACATCTCAGGGAGCTAAGGGAATATTGTGAGAGTTTATGAACGTATGAATAACCAAGCAAATCTTCAACTAGACGGAGGAATATAGAAGGAATTTAATAGATTATTCTTCGATCTGTGAAAATATTGACTAACACAGTTAGTAGGTAACAAGAAATGATGTTCACGCGACCTTACACAGAGCTCCACGGGCCAATCGTAAATTGTAATTAATTATTTTATTATGTTGCACTCGATGGCCCCCAAGAAATCTGCTCAACAACGCTGTCGTAATTTTAAAGAGAAACAAGTACATCATTATGTATAAGACAGAGGTTTGGATTACGTTATAAAAATTAGTCTTAGCGCTCCTAACCACAACAAAGGTATTCGAAATACATGACGGAAATGCATCATTTAGTTTGGAATTAGGAGACCCAAGGAATCTATGCACGAGGTGTGTTCCCACACAAGATCCCCTGCGCATAAAAACAAGTTAGCAAGAGAGTTTATGAAACAAGATTAACGTTGAACAAGAAAGTTGTAGGTACTGAAAAACAGAGCAGTGGACCGACAAAAGGCTGTCCGTAATAAAACAAAAATTTACTTCGCAGAAGTAGGACCTACTGAACCTTTAGCTCGGGAGCCAACATCTTGCCTTTGGGAGCGCTAAACAGATGAAAGCTAATCAAAAGTAAACAAACAGACAGCTGATATGAATGAATCAGCAAATTATTCATAGCACGAATTAAAATGCGTCACGGTAGTCAGAGCCATGAATTTGTTCAAAAAGTTCGATGTCAGCATGACAGCGTTCATGAGAAAACCGAAAAGTACTCTCGCCCGGAAAACATTCAAGCATTACAACAAAAGAAAACTACTTCCATGCAGCGGAAGACAACCTGCTGCATGCGGCAGAAGAATCCCTGCAAGTAGAAAGCAACTCGGCCGAAGGACAAGTTGAACTACACGAAGTCGGAGGCAATCAGACCCCATGATAAATCTTGCTCGTGTCTTTGTTGCTGAGAGATCCGCAAGAGGCGGAAATTCCAGCCCAGTAACATCACTGTCTGGTCCGCCAAAAAATCCTATCAGGCTTGTCAGAAAGCAAGCGGAAGTCGTAAACAAGGAGTCAGCCATCAGATCGACAAAGACAAAAAAGCAAGGCATTGCCCTGTGGGAACAGTACGGAAAATCGTTACAGCAACGTCTACTTCCATCTCTTCATGAGACACAAAAGAAATATACAAAGATAAAATTCGGCCGCAAGTTGTCCTATTCAATTGTTATTGAAACCCTAGCTAATACGGTATGCTCTGCCCTTAAAACTGGTGTGTTGCACAACTTTCAAGATTTTAGAAAGCAGAATACTGTGAGCTTCACGAACTTTACTGCACTCCACTGACTTACACACGAAAAAACATCATAATGCACAACTAATTCAAATTTATGAGGAATTTAATGCACAAAAACTGAACGGCAAGTTTATTCGAATACTGTAATGGTCAAAGTTATGCTAAAATCGACTGATAAAACAAGCCTCATCGTTCATACGAGGGTATTTACGAGTGCGTGCTTTTTTACCGTAAGTAGCTACTTCAATCAGTATACCGACAAGGCTTTATGGATAAAATATAGCCGAAGATCAAGGAAAAAATTGCTTAAAATCTTGAAACTTGTATTCAGAGGAACCAATTGCTTGAAATCTCGAAACTTGTATTCAAAACACCACTCTGAAGCAGTTTAGAAGTGATAGCACCGGATTACATACGTGAGTGATGCAAATTTTTGGAAACAGATCAGACCATTTTTCAAAACTTCCCCAGCGAGTCTAGATCCGAATAGACGAACTTAATGACGATACATTAACTGAGAGTTTGGGGCAAAAACTAGCAAGTTCCCGGCAAACTTGCCTTCTTCTACTCAGCAGAAGGGGAGAGAACGCGCACACTAGACTGCATTGGCGCTCCTCAGAGCACAGCGACGCTGCTTCTGATAACACATTCACACCCGATCACCGCGGCAGATGGCGAGCGAGAGATCAGATTGTTTGTAAGCATTTTGTTCGATGCGGCGGGCATCTCGGAGAGATTCTTGAATGAAATTGGGCTTCACCGTCTTGCACGCCGTCGGCTGTTCTGCCGCGCTATTTCAGTCGGTATAAGTTGATTTTCGATTACCTTTCGATTTTGGTTTTAGTTCACGGTTACAATCGCATCATTTTTTCTCAATGCTTTTAATCGATTTAGCTGATTAACAAATGATGAATCAAAGAATGAACGACACTTATATTGAATGTGAACAAGTTAGCCGTGATCAGAGTTTTTCAGCTGGAAAAACTCGTATCGAATGAAATTTTACTCTATCAGTTCAGATCAACTTTTTATTACGCTTGATTATGGATCCAAGAATGAACGGCTTAATGACATTGATTTTACATTAGCAACGCTCTCACAAATGCGCTCACATGAGCGCAAGTACGAAGGACGCCCACAATCTGGTCAAAATAATTGACTAGGCATTGCAAACACTCGTCTAAGCCCGAGCTTAAATTATGGACGCTTCGTGTGGCTCCTAGATTGAAATGTCAAAATTGTACCATCGACATCGGGGAACTGTTTGCAAAGTTCTCTAATTTCGGTAACGCGAAATCCGCCAAGTGCATTTCGGAGGAGTTAACAGTCTCATGTGAGTTAGATTTTGGCAGCATTAATTTTGCCTGAAAATGAAGACGTCAGCTCAAGTTCAGTGTACATGAGATATGAATAATTAAATAATATCTCACAACAAGACATGATTGTATAAGCGGAGGAAACATTCCACATTAAAAGGCAAATCAGACCCTCTGTAGTAACAAAACATGGAAGAACTACATACATGAACACGAAGTTTCGCAAGGTATTCATAACTTATTTTCTGTTTCTCAATATGCGCACTCTCGAATCACTCGAATAAAAGAATACGGAATGATTAATAGAAAATCAAGTCTTCCATGCAGAAGACAGCCAGAAAAAGTGCAATATTTTTCATGTGAAGGCATGGAAACGGCACAAGTGTGTCAGAATAATCTCACGGTATTATCGACAGGTCTACAGATGTGGGAGGCTAAATCATTAGTTACCAGGATAGAAACAAAGGAATATCGTTAGAGATGCTCCAGCAGACAAATTTTTCATCGGAATTCAACATATGGCTCACTCCCGTGAACTTCTTGTTGTCTTTCATGAGAGGGCACGTTTTGGGAATTTTGATGAATTTTTAAGGTAATTCATCACTTTAAGAGTCCTGAAAGATGTTTTAGCGTACATTTACTCACTATGTACTCTTGTCTATGCCTTCATATTCGTTTGAATGAAATTTCCCCACAGAACGAGTGAGTTAGTCTCACGCTGAGTAACATTCAAACGCAGATCAATTCGGGTCACAAATGGCTCCTGTTTTATCCTTGCGACATAAAAAGGCTAGGCATAAAGGAGAATCATTTATCATAAGGACAAATAATTACTATGACCTCATGAGTTGCGCAGATAATTTGAAATGAGAGGACAGAGCTGAAGAACCCAACGTAGTGACTGCTTTTTCAAAGGCTCTTGAAAAGCTGACTTTTAACAGTTCTTACAATTAAGTGACACCACTAAAGGAGCGTAATATAGAAAACGTTCACCAACTATAACTTGAATTTTTTTATTCTATGTGAAATTATGATTTTAGTTAATATTTAAATATAGAATTCCGTGTAAAAGCAGAAGTGGTGACCAGAACACGAGGCTCCAAGGCATAACATCCGTGGGTAAATGGTGAACGTACCGCACTAAACTAGCGAAATATTACTCAAATGAACAACATCTATCGCCAAGGAACATTCGGCAGGTAAACAAACCCGCCGACGAAACATTGAAATAATAACCCAAAATAAGTCCCACTCAGCGAATTCATTAAAACGCATATATCACGAAAAACAGTTCAGGACTGGCACGCCAAAACTCAAACCCTGAAAAACCACAAGCCACGATGCTCACACCACTTCGCCGCAACATGCGGCACAAAATCGGAAGAGCCAGTAGCCACGATGCTCGCACAACCCCGGTCTGCACGCAAGATGCGGCACAAAATCAGAAGAGCCAGTAGCCACGATGCCCACACATCCCCGGTCTGCACGCAAGATGCGACACAAAATCAGAAGGGCCAGTAGCCACGATGCCCACACAACTCCGCCGCAAGATGTGACTCAAAATCAGCAGGGAATCTAGGCGTGCCGTAGCACAGGAGTCGCAGACGGTCGTTTCCGCCAGCCCGCACACTGGGTCAGCAGCGTTCAATGGAGGGAGTGGCGGGTCACTCCACCCCCGTCCCCTCCCCCTTCCTCCTCTCCCAGCAGAGGCTTACGTTTTAGTGACTGGGCTGCTCAGTGTGAGTGACGCAGCGTTGCCCCATTACCCGTTTTATGTCGCCAAAATGCTCGAATTTGGCCTGTTTCAAAATGAAATTTGCTTTTGAAGAGCACTCAGTTCGGCGGGCGATAAAAGAATTCCCAAGCAATTACGCTTTCATGGGATATGTCCTCCAATTTTTGTAAAGCCTCCGTTCTTTTGATTGGTGTCTAATTTTGAGCCACTAGATTCACAACATTGGAGCTGAAATAGCACAGAAATAGACCCAAAGACATCTAGGGGGCAGATGTCAAATTACCTGGAAATACAAATAAGTGTGTGACCAACAAAATCCAGAGTTTGATTCATGCGTCAGGCCACTGTGACTCACCAAAGTGCCATGCTCAACTGTGTCTACAGTGCAATGTCAAGTGCCGCGTCATTTATTCAAATGCCTTGAGCTGCGCATCACTTCTCATGAGAATTTTCTGAAGGTTGCCACCATCATTGACACTCAGGTCCGACACCTGGCGATGTCTTCTAATATACACAGCAGACACCTGGCGATGTCTTCCAGAGCCACAGCATTCGTAATGAACAACATACTTTTATGCATTAAAAAGCTAGCATTCTTTTTTGTATTAAAACGCTTTGTTGTCATGCGCAAAGGAGTTTTGCAAAAGACATACAAGGAGCCTTGACGTTAACAGCACTTTAGTCTTTCTGTAAAAAAACACTAACCGGTTGTCACTTTCCCGGCTAGGCATTCTTTCGCGTAAAAAAGTTTATGTCTGGTGAATACGAGTAAAAACGAGTTTACGAAATATTTCCAAAGTAATCCATTATCGGTCATAAACAACTGCTTTATTAAAGCGTACCAACTTTCTACGTTTTGCTTCCGATATTACGACGTTTTTGCCCCATTTTCCTCCGTTGAAACCAGCTTCGCAAGTTAAATGTTGCAAGACTCACTAAGCTAGAGTGTGACCGTAATTTACGACATCATGCGAGGGCAACTGGAGCACAAGCTCGAGGCACTCTATGATTTTTTTTCCGGACACACACACACACAAGCCTTCCGTCACAGCTGGCGGAGGCAGCCTGTTTATGAGTGGAAGCTGATAGGGTAGAGAGGACATGGAATTGGTTAGAGGGTTGCGTGCAAAATTTCATCTATTTTTCTCTCGAATATCAAACTCGAACAGCAATTAAAATCAGTGATTAGTTCAAGTTTTCATAAAGAAATTTGAACTTCAATTTTCCGGTTAATCATAGATCTCAACGGATCACTTAACCTCGATATCAATTAATTCAGCAATGACATTATTCGAAAAAAATGAAAAACTAAAACACTAAAAAAATTGTCATTAAACATTCGGTCGAGCTTTCAAGTCTCGTCAATCCATGGATGTTAGAGACCTCACCCGTGCTCCCGTGTATGTTGCCCTTTCAAACTCGGGGAAATTTCAGTACACGACGTGTTAATTTCAATGAAAAAAACGCAAATCTTTAAGGAAAACTGTGACTCTCCAAGGAAAATATTCGCGAAAACTCCCTCTCACCTTGCTTACTCAGCTGATTGTCCGTAGTCAAACAACTCTTCAACATACAAACACATAAATCCCGAGCTAGCAGTACAATCATTATAGTAGTCAAGATCCTTCACATACGTTTTTAACTTACAAATTAGTTGTGAAGGTTTTAAGGAAACAACTGCGAAAATTAGCCTTACACGTTTTGCGCTTTTTGTGATGGAAAGTGCGTAGAGCCCACATGTTAAATAGATTTCAGATTAAAGGTGGCGTGAAAGTACAACTTTTTTAAAAGGAAGTTCATTTTCCTTATAAGCGCATAATCGTATGTATTCACGGTGTGAAATCACCAAAATAGTGAAATAATAAATGAGCGAGGTTCAAAATTCATCATCATGGGTCGTGTATGTACGGTGTCACACTAGCAGCACAAATTGTGCGTAAAACGAAAATTTGTGAGACAAATTGTGAAAAAGTTGTTCTGCGAACTTTGATCCGCTGTAAACAGACAGAAATATTATAAAATTAAAGACATTATGCTTGAAAAGCCGTGCGTAATTTCACTTTCAATATTTAAAAATTGTGTTCGAACTCAAAGATCCACCAGAATATTACAGAGTCGCCACTGTGTCTACGCAGGAGACTCGATGAGTACCTCTGCTTCTACACACTGATTTTTAAAGCAATGTATCCAAGCGTACAACTAACGATAAATCTACGCATCACCACATACCATGAAACATAAAGACCAACAATCTCTATATCTCAATCTACCAGAAATGGATAACCAAGCTCAAAGGCAGCAATCAAAGGGGGAGATTTTGTCCGAATTAGAAGTTGAGGCGGCGATGCAGAGCTCGAATAACTACGCAACAAGTGATTACCTGGCACGGCCACACACACAATGCTGCTCGAGTGTTTACAACTGTACGGAACAGGTGCACGTGGGGGCCGTAGCAGCTGTGAGCCAGTCACCGAGGTCAGCTTAAGGTCAAACTTTTCCAAGTTCGGGCTCCCTTTTCCTCGGCGATCATGACAGGCCAGGGGATGTCTGCAAGAGGGTCTCAATGACCCTCGGCAGTGAAGTTAACAATTTGCAGAATTTTAATGCGGGTAACGTATTAAAAATTGCGTGTTTGAATGACCCTTGACAGTAATATTAATATTTAACTGAATTTTACTGAGGGTAATGTAATAAAAATAGTGTTATCAAATGACCCTTGGCAGTAAAATAAATATTCCGCAGAGTTGTAATGCGGGTAATGTAATAATAACTGTGTGTTTAAATGTCCCTTGGTAGTGAAATTAATATTTCGATGAATTTTAATGCGGGTAATGTAAAAATAATTGTGCATTTTTCTCTCACGATGTTGAGAACGTATTCACTTCTTGAACAGTCATAAAAATGCGTGTTTCATGAGTTTTCATGACACAAAACGAGAAATTTTTCATAGCCGTGTTTTATAGTTCAGACACAATGCAGCATATACTGTACACATCAAAATTTTTACGTAACCTTAGCATGTGATGAGTTCCGAGGTAAATATTAGGTAACATGTGAAAAGAGTACTTCGAAACGCAATGCACATTATGACAATAAATGTGCAAACTCATACAAGTAAACTTGATTCAGTACCTGTCGCGATGATAGTGATCCCACAATGTATTTTACAAAGTAACTACGTAGATAATACAAAGTATACTGCTAAAGAAGCACGACCTAACGCAATAACATAAGACAAGGACACTAAAGTAATGTCAATGTTCTTACAATACCCACTAGGACACTAACGCTAAATACCCCGATAACGTTCCTGAGAAACAATGCCCACTTCGGCACTAACGTTAAAATCCCTACGACGTTTTTGAGAGACAATACCCACTACAAAACTAACGTTAAAAATACTTATTCGATGTTTCTGTGGACACTTCCACTTTAAAAGTTAATTCCGGTGGTTTAAAATCTCTGATGAGCCAGGCAACTCATTCTAGAAATCACATTGGAGTCCCAAGATTTTGACGCGGACAGTCACATCATCGAAGCAGTTACTGAAGAGAAGTCTCACAGTTCTGTGTATTCGTGCACTGCGAGAGAAACGGTAATGTTGAGCATCACTGGCGCCAACAAGCATTCAGAGCTGAATGGGTGAGCAGGAGACAGCATACAGGAATGAGCACCAGCATGAAGAAGTGGCGCTCGGTTATATCCTGTACCGCGTGATGAAGCTGGTCATTTTATGGTGCACTAGACACGACGCTGAACCTCCCAAACCAACGCTCAGTCTCTCAGGGATCTTCGTTCCACGACATCGAACAGCAGCATGCCAACGTCGCTCGCTGGGTTTATGCTAAATGTGGGTTCGACTCGCAAACGCACACGGGTAATTATCCATTCAGAATAGCATTCAGAATTCACTCGTGAAATTGTACGTTCTTACAAGACGAGGAGAAAACACTGAATTATAAACATTTACTACAGGTGCTACGCCTTTGCACTGACTATAGAACCCAACCGCACGTTTATACTTGTTTTAGAATGGATACTGTGCTTCTGTCCAGAATGTTATTTTCGAAGATGTGTCACTGATATGGTAACCAAGGCTTTCGGATCCTTCGGTCAATGCTCGACACTGAAATTTTACGCTGGTTGTAGCAAATCCACAAAACCAAAAAATTCCAGAGCAAAAAATGCACAAAAAAGAATTTCTAAGCAGAACTTTCCTTGTACGAATGTCAAAAAACCTCCAACAAGACGAGTGGAGAAGTGGCGACATTTTTATCGATTAGGAGTCTACGTCAAGTAGAAGAAACAGATGTCGAACTTAGGAAAAGTTGTTACAGAATGTACAAAACAAAACCAAACGTACATATGTGTAAAACAACAGGCATTTTAGGGCACATTGTCATGCACATATGTACAAAAATGCATCAACGTGCAGTGCTTACGCATGTCTGTAAGTGAATGACGCGAACTCTACTTAAAGTTTCGATCCATTAGACGTAGAAGTAGAAAAAATGTTCTCAATGAGCTATTTAGCATAAAAGCGCACTATTCACTATTTGGAGGCTCTTTAGCTACCATGAACAGCTATTTCATTAATCGGTTAACGACGATTTTTTTATTTTACCTTTTATTCTGAAGGAGCACAACTACCAAATCATGTCATGAGAGGCACAAAAACAACACCGCAAATTAGCTACGAGACATTGTATTTTGACAATTTCAACTGAAATAGCACTTTAGGTCAACACGTCAGTATACTGTAAATTAAACAATTTCAAAATGACTATCACAATAACTAATTTTGCGCTATAATAAAATTGAGGGAAAAAGAACATCAGTGAAACCGAAAAAAAGATGGCTGGACTAAACACGAACCTATTTTTTTTCAACAAAAACGGAAGACCTACCTTACCTTCAGCTCGAGACCTCACATCTTCTCCTCTGGCCCTGGAAGTTCTAACTTCCAAAGATACAATACTTTCATCCCACTAAGAGGTTAACGGAAGCTCAAAGTTGACTACATCAGCCACAAAAAATACCAATCCTGTGGTCTGAAAGCTCTAAATCCCTCTGATACAATATTTGCATTCCGTCGAGGGTTTAACAGACACTCAAATTTGACTACTTTACTCAGAAAAAACTCACATCCGCCCCAGAGACATTATGTAGCTGTACTCACTGTGGTTTTCTTTTGAGGTTTTCAGAGTCTGAGTCGACAGGCCTGCAGAGACCGTCATCGTCGTCTTTGTTGGTGAAGTCGAGGCAACAGGCGGCGCGCAGGTTGCGCCCCATCGACATGTCCCCCGGTCGAGCTGCGCAAAGAAGATCGTGCTCATTATTTCGATGCACAAAAGAACACATTTTGGGCAAGCGGAGGAAGTTTTTGAGAGTACACAGAGGGAAAAGGACATATTTAGGGGCAAGCGGAGGGAGATTTTGAGATTCCACAGGGGGAGCTTGTGTTAGGTGGGGCGAGGACAAAGGGTGTAAATTATGTGGTGGATCATAATTGGAATTTTGGTGAGAACTTGCCGCGATGTTAAGAAGCACCACGTAAATAGCATTTTCGTGAACTGATGTAATTTTAATTGGTCTAAAAAAAATTAGAAACTTATAATTTCATTAAAGAATTGCTTATACTTGTTATTTTAATGACTGAAAAAATGCTTCAAACTTAAAGGAAAATGAAAATTCATAGAAACCTCATATGCCTTCAAACCCAAAGGAGAGGACGACGAATTCATTTTTATGATATAAAAAGAAATTGAAATGACGCGCTTTATTCTTCATTACACAATATTTTCATAAGATAATAAAATCGTAAAACCATTTGCAGCGGTTGTATAAGCTGCACTGATAAAACCCAGCTCTGCAAATTCGTATTTTGCAGCTGCATGCACACCACAGGCATGGTTGTGCACTCCTCGCGCTAAGCAATCGCTAGGAAAATGAGACGCGATAAGCAGGGTCCACTGAGAAGGATTCTGAGATAAGTGAAGTTCGCACTAGAAGTCGTGTTTCAACATGTGCATCACTAATGAGCCCCTGCTGCCTGTCCACATGCTGATGTCAGGCAAGAACAAAATCATAGAAAATAAAGCTGTGCTAGTTAGTCCTTCAACGCATCGATATTGTACGTGCCGAGCGTGTTGGTTAAACTAAATGGGTTAAACTGGGACAATATTCGACTAAAATTTAAAGTCGATTGTTGTGAGCAGTTTTGAGAATAGCAATGGTGACTTCATTGAACTTTGATTAAGTACTGATAAAAATTAGGTTTGTGACTACTTATCGGTCTCTGTGAAATTCCCTCCGTGTACACCGGGGGTTTACATCGCAACCTGTGCTATGGACAGACCTCGCAAGCAACATAAATGGTTGTCCGTAGGAAGGGCCTTTGGGTTCTCGTCTTGCAGAAGGAGACTCACAATTGGCCATACAAAAAACTAGAAGCGGCACCCAATTTTCCTATCCCGCAGTACAATTAAAAACATGTTCGGAAGACGTTTGATTTAGTCTTGCACGAGCTTAACAACATCTAACCTTACCACCGACAAAAAAACGCAATGAGTATATTTGATTCAATAAGTGAAGAGCACAGATTTAGCGACGTGAAAAACCTAAAATATTTTTTCTTTTAGTCACGCCACATAAATGTTTATACACAGCGCATTATGAAAATGAAAAAAAAACCTAATTGAACAAATACAAAATCAACAAAGTTTTGCAAAAAAGTGGGATTGCGGAAAAAATTAACACTTCGTAATCCGTATTTGGTAAATACGCGCAGCAGCAAAACTGAGCTAAACGTTCATTTGTGAGCCTGCAGCACAATTCGTTCTCAAAAATTTCACAGAGTACATCTTAGATTCAGATGCATTTCCCTTAAGTACAGACATACTCGATATAGCATTCTATTGGTCACTGTTAAGTACAAGGAAAACCTATCCGTAGCTTATCATTGAAACTGGTCAAGCACGCAAATCAAGGTTTACAAACGCAATGACAGACTGGAATATTCGCCGCCTCCTGAGCTTCACTTTTAAACTTATACACGTAAAACGATGACCTAATGTGAACATAATTAAGGAGGCCGGATGGAGTTATCAAAATAAACATCAAATATTGGTTATTTGCTCACTCACCATCATCCAAGTTGCAGCTCATGACTCATGGCAGGAAAATAACTAAGGCATTGAAATACAGGAGGGCTGTGCCAGAAATGTTCCTGTTCCTTTCAAACAAACACCCAAAAGTCGCGTCACTTGATGAAGATGTTCACGCAAAACTAACGAAGATGTAGCAATACTATAAAGAGAATAAATTTTAATTTGTTCACTTAATACAGTCAGTGGGACACAAAGAAGTTGATAAGAAATGTAAAGCAGTGGAAGAATTTAATACGCTGCACAAAACTTAACTTAACTGAAATAACTTCCAGCGTTTCTAGAAGCACTACACGAGCTCCGCTATGGGAGTGATGCAAAACGCGATCGATTCACCGCATCAGATGCACATTATGAAATTTCAAGAAGACTTCTGCAATAACCTTCAATGAAGTTGGCACTTGTTGAAAATGCTGCATGAAGTGTTTAACATAAATCTTGCTACAAGAATCAGCAGCTCGCTCGTAGGTAGTTAAAGGACGGTTTAATTCTAATATCAAAATGTTTTTTTTGTTCAATTCTTCGTCGAGAGAATTTCAGCTGACGGCAAAACAAACAAATAGCCACATTTTATACGTAAAATCCGAAGTTCACCAATGTGCTAAGCAGGATGAGACAAATTTTGGTTAAAGTAGTAACCATGGTGTATCGCATCTCAAGTGGAAATTTTCGCCACAGGAAAGGAAGCGTCACATGATGCCAGCCGAAATGTAACACGACGTTTGAGTCATAAAGGCAGCACGTTGAACGAGTCACAAAGACTGCAAGATGCATAAGTCATGGATGCAGCACGATCTTTAATGTGTAACTCAAAAAGCAGCACGATGTATATTGTGTAACTCAAAAAGCAGCACGATGTATATTGTGTAACTCAAAAAGCAGCACGATGTATATTGTGTAACTCAAAAAGCAGCACGATGTATATTGTGTAACTCAAAAAGCAGCACGATGTATAGTGTGTAACTCAAAAAGCAGCACAATGTATACGTCAGTACTTTCATCAAGAGTCCGCACGAGACTACAGTAGCGCTATGGAAGCGAAAGGAACAAGCAAGAGACAAGGCAGTGTGGCAACTTCTAAGCGAATAATGTGTAAGGAGAACTAGGAAGGAAGGAGTGGGGCACGGAGTTCAGTTCACAGGAGGAGCGTCAGGGCAGAACTGTCCTGCTGCGCCCGCACGGCCCGTCGTTACCGCACGTTCTTTGCGCGGCCTGGGCGCGTCAACTGCCTTTTGAATGGCCAAGAATGAGAGCGACCAGACAGAAGCTGCCGACCCGCCCAAACCTCAGTGTCCCGAGAACAGGGGAGGGTGCGAGCAAGCGGCCGGGTACGCTCAAATGAAGCTGAAAAATTCGTTGCTATTGCATAACAGACACGAGTATCAAAAAGTGCGACTCAACTGGGCCGAAGTGTAGTTTTTGATACTTGTACTTGTATTTGATACATGAAAAAAATTAAAGGAAGAATGAGAAAGATTTTGGTCCAACGTAGAGATAGCGTTGATGTATCATCTGTTATCATCATCGACTTTTCTCCAAGAAACCAAGATAAGTACTGTTAATTTCCCTAGATCACGATGCTGTCATGTCCTAGCACAAAAAAAGCCAGCCGTGAAGCATAATCTGAAATACAAACTCTACCTCTCGAGTCAACTTACAGTTATGTCACCCCCAATTCAATGCTTAATTTCAGAAAATGGTACACAATTTTACGAGCAAGAAGCTTATGAGACTCGTGCACTTACAGAGGGGCGATGGTTGCTAGTAGCAAAAAAATTAATTTGATTCAGACGTGCAACTTCAGCTCACATCACTCATGATCTCGGATTGAAAATAAGTTTATGTAAAAGAGAATCAACACAGACAATCATGTTCAGCTTGAAACGAAAACCCAACTTGAAACTAAAGATTTGCGTGACGAGCCTTCTGAAAGAAGGCAACTGCACCCTTCCTTCATCTCTGTGAATGAACAAAAACACGCGAAGCATATCTGAAGCAAAGGCAGCGTTGCATTCCGACGTGTATGCCGGCGGTGTGCTATCAAACTTGTAGAGAAGCAATTATTAGCAAAGCTACAAGGGCCGCACTCCGTGTGCAGGGGCGCTGGGACCAGCTACATCGACTGCTCCTCCGTCCCACACTCACTCCCCGCCCTTGTCCCTCGCTCTTTTTGCCTCCTTGAAATAGGGTGAAAAAAAGGAAGAGCCTGGGAGCAGAAAGGAAGAGGAATTCGGCAGGCTTCAGGAAGTAGGTGATTTCCCACAGCTTTCATGCATATGGAGGACGCAAAAAGTAGTGGAGAGGAGGCTCGTGAGAATTCGCTTTTATCCTGAAAGGTTTGATAGATTTGCATACGATTTTTTTCTACGGAACGCATAAACATTCGCCAATCTACCGATGAGTTTTCAAGTTTGAGTTAGCGTGAGAGACAAAATTAGAGTGCTAGCTGTGAAAATTTGCGACGTTTCCTGAGGCAAAGACGAATCCCACGAATGAAAGTCGGCATGATGAGCACCAAGAAAAATCTGAAGCCATGTCGAACGAAAATAAGCCATGACAAACGAGCTCCAGCACGGCCAGTACATTGAGCAGAGCTAAAGAGTTCACAGAGACTCGCCTCCTTTGTGAGACCGAAATGCGTTTCAAAGAAATGTGCTCAGCAGCAGCTTCAGAATTGTGCAACCCACGGCTTTCGATGGGCATTCAGAGGATCACCCTTCCAAAGTGAGCTTCTATCCCCCTCCAGTACAAAAACCTATCTGACGTGAACACATCTTTTGATTTAGAAGCAACATCCCCATGCAAGTAAAATATTAGTATTGCAGTGTATTTCGCAATCGCGCCTGAGCTTCGTAAAAAAACTGTACGTAAACAACAAGGTTCTTTGGGGTTCTCTAGGTTCTTGGAAGAGTAAAGCTTAACTTTTCGACCATAAAACGAGTACAACTCTAAAGAAGACTACAAATCTAAACGGCCATCGTTTTCTCTAAAGGCGCTTGCTAAAATAATCCGGAAATTTCACCTTTGAGGGGTACAAGGAGAAACGTCCGAGGAAAGATGGGAAACAAGGAGGAGAAACGGACGAGACAGGCCAAATCTCTTATTGATTTCTTGGAGACTTGCGCCGGGCTGTTGCGGACGGTGGACACGAGCAGTCTCAGAACAGGGAAGCCGACCTGAAGAGACTGATGCTAATTTTGGTTTGTTATATACAGTATATGAAACTAAAATAAACACCGCACCAGAGTGAGCAAATGTTATGTTAACGGAGAATTTCATGATGCTTCAAAATTCAACGCATTTTCGTTGATAGTCTACCAACATATTTTTCTGGTTTTGAATGATGGATGACTACAAATTATGAACCATTGACTGCAGTAATGATTGGAAGCAGGAGGTCACTCTCATTTATCAGAAGTGCCTCACAATTCACAAGATAAAGAATTGAAACAATAATCATAATGCATGAAAACGAGACAGCGACAAATAAAGTTACAAACACAGAAACGCACGGTGAAGCATCAGACGAGCGCACTGCATACTTCCGAACAAAGTTCATGCTGCATCTTGAAATGCGATTCAATTTCAACCATCAACGAGAGATTTAAAAATCAGGCTCTGAAAGAGCGTGAAACTGACTTCTTTCAATGGACATTAAGACAGAACGAAGTGTCCCACGATCGATCATTAGACGCAGACGTTAACATGCCCTCCTTTCAACAGCACCGAGACCCACGTCTGCATGGCGGGGCGGCATTAAGTCACAAAAAAACTCCCTATTGAATTACGACAGAGCAAATTGCGCAGTCGGTGTGAGAGCCTGCCAACTCTGAATGATCACATTCCAGCGCATCCCCTGCACTTCTTTCTTCCTATGCTAATGCAAGCACACAATCACGCACAAAAAAAGTAGCATTGATTCCGGATGAGCAGATGTCAAAGGGGTCTGCAGCTTGCCGTCTGGATAGACGCACAAAAACCGCACCGAGGGATGCAGGGAATGTGTAAAATTCAGTAAGTGAGCATAAGGGCGGGCAAAACGTGGGGCTTAAGCTTCGGAGTTAAACGTCCCTCTGAGTTTTTCGGGGAACAATAAAAATGAATTATTTATTCATGATGAAAATAATATAAACACAAACTTAAGCCCTGCCGCTTATGTACCGACGTTATGCCAATAAACTGATCGAGCTAACCTCGTTTACGATTAGGAAATGCCGCTCTGTCAGCTGCGAAAACAAATTGCTGCACTACAAAGATAAGTTCAATTGACGGAGGAGGGAAAACAAGAACTGGTTCTTTTCTGTGTTTCAGCAGGAAAGATGACAAAAATGTCTTGCACACAAATCTGCAAAAAACATCACTAATACTGACAGGGCTAGAACCAAAAAGCAGATGCCAGAAATCCAACACGACCATGAATGTGCTTACCGGCTCACTGGGACACTCAGAATGGAAAAAATGAGCGATATTTTACGTAGGGAGCTTCAATAGTTTGACGCCGAACGATGTAGTGAGAACACTCAAAACAAGTCGAGGGAAATCTGAGAATTGAGTTTAAATAAATGAACATTTGATATAACGGGTCTGTGAACCGTCATACAGAAGTTATAAATACTGGAGCGGAACAGGTTTCGAGGAAAACAGCGACAGACAAGTATCTAAAGAACACCTTGGGGACATATTCAAAATCTAACGAAGATCCGCTGGTATGAAATAAACGTTTGATAGCGAGAGAAGAAGGGCATGTTGGCCCACGAATTGCAACCGAACAACCAACAATCATATGATATTGTTCCGGAAACTACCAACGATCATTTGATATTGCTCCGGAAACAACCAACGATCATATGATATTGCCCCAGAAACAACCAACGATCATACGATATTGCTCCAGAAACAATCAAAGATCATATAACATTACTCCAGAAACAAAAAGATACACATCTGCCGGCGAGATGCAGGCAAGTGGACGGGTTCAATGATGCTCCGTCAGAGCGACAGATGACATCGAAGGAAGGACGCACGAGGAGAGCGAGGGATCTCACAAGGGAGATGGAACACGTTACAACAGCAGCAGCAGCGTGGGAATGCCGGCACCCACAGCACACGCTTCTCCACGAGTGCGGAATTCCATCCTACCAACGCTAGCATGTCGTCGCCAACCGCCAAGCCTAAGCTCTCGTTCGCAGCAAGTTCCATTCATTCGAACTCCAAATTTGGCCAAGTGGATGGCCACGAAACTCCGACGATGGAGGAGTATTCAACAGCCACTCCCGATGAAGGCGTGGCTGCTTTGAATGAGCGCTCATTTAGTACCGAAGAAAATTGACAATTTCTTCAAGGCAAAACGTTTTTTCTTCATGCCTTTTTAAAAAATTTCCACCAGTAAAAAATAAAACTGAACGTCACTCGTTTTATTAATTTCTCAACGTAGTGGAAAAGAGAT
The DNA here is from genome assembly GCA_014220935.1 of Platorchestia sp. MABIK. Taxonomy (NCBI): domain Eukaryota; kingdom Metazoa; phylum Arthropoda; class Malacostraca; order Amphipoda; family Talitridae; genus Platorchestia; species Platorchestia sp. MABIK. The sequence goes on along the minus strand of JACJUY010000729.1, from coordinate 219,657 downwards.
ACAAAGCAGCTTTCAACTACTTCCATATATCGTGCAGGACCATCAAATTCTTGAGTGCAAGGGCTTTAAAAGACGTGTTTTATGGCTGAAGCTCTTCATAGCATGAAACCTTAGGAACATAGAACTATTTTTCTCAACAAAATAACACACACAGGAACAACGTTCTTATGTCTTCAAAAATTTGTTATGTTCTCTTTCCTCATTTGGTAAAATTTAATATTCGGCAGCAACAAGGCAACAAGACTGGAGATCTCACACATGTGGCCACGAACACATTAACACGAACACATTTACTGCAGATTAGCTCCGCACATCTGGTCCCGTCGTAACATCACACATGTCGAGCCAAAAGGCTGCCGAGATATCGTATGAACGTAATTTTCACCATAATAAGTCGAATATAATAAGCGATTCAACTAAAATCTAACGTGAATAAGTTACGGTCACTGGCACTCACAAACTTGAAAGTAAATAAACGACTTTAACTAACTATGAAGCACTTTAATTGCCGATAATTTGCTTAGTGTCCATGATACTTGTTGAAATGTTACAGAATGCTCAGCTCAATAAGCTAAGCAAAGCAACATAAAGCTTGCATATTCTACAGGAAGCAATACTACGGGCACCAATGAACCACGAAAAGAGAAAAATAAGTTGGTAAAACTCACAAAGAAAACAAGAAAGTATGCAAGGGAAAAATAATGTAAGCCTCGGCATTAATACCCAACAAACTAGTTATTTGAAGCATCAAGTCATCAATAATTTGTAGATTAATGTAACAACTACTAAATTCATAAGCTAGTAGCGGAATTACAAGTACGACCTTGGCATCTGCGAGAGACGCTTGCGTTTGTACTTGGTGAACTCACAGGAAATTAATTCACATGTTGATCACAAAGTACAGACAAATTTTTCTGACTTTAGATTAATCGCTGCATTCGATAACAATTCCAATGCATCAGCGCGATGCACTACAATTCCACTAAGAAGAAAATAGAATTATCATTTCCATCGCACTTCACAATATTCTCGCAACAGCGCTGAGGAACTCAAGCTTCCTCGCGGCAGCGTTTCATCATTTTCCACTAAATTACTCTCCAGCAGAAAGCATACAAGCAACCCACGTCTTAGACATCTTTCCCAAGACTGAGGAGTCACCCAACCCAAATTACGAAGGGAAGGGCCGGTGTCCCATTCATCTGGCCAACCGTCGGCGCTCGTATCAAGTTGCAGTCATTTCGCGACGCGTGAGCACGGAGCATATGAAGTTACAGACCCACCAATTTCACAGGTCAAATCGTAACTATTTGGGTCCACGCAGCGTCACAACTGGTATATGGTTGCGGTTTCCACGTTGAAAACAGTTTATTTATATTCAAATTTTTGCAAAGTAGATTGCTAAATTATTTGATTGGCTGAAAAATTCGAAGCCACGACGTTTTTGTCGAAAGCCGATCCAGTAATCATGACCATTAATCCAAGCAATGCTGTAAAAACAAGTCTACAACAGAGCATCAATATCTTATGTAGTCTTTTATGAATACTAAGAATTACAAATAATGGAAGTGAAATTAAATCGCTCTTTGTTGATAATCTTAAGCGATACCTGTCCGTGGATGGCTGAAAAAATGCATCAAAGTGCTTCTCATTGATTCATTTTCAATTTTTAAGCCACTGTAGTAACGGATTAGATCAGATTATAAGTTAATTTAAAGCTCCCTAGCCACCAAAATAGGCGTTCCCAAGAGAGGAAGGAGAAACGCTGCATTTAATAGAAAATTAAAAAAATTAAAACAAGGTAAGAGTTGAAGAAGAAAGAAATATGATCTGAAAAAAGGGCAGAATAAAATAAAATAAAATAATTACCTCTGCAAAGCACAAAACCAATACTATTTCAACAAGGAGCCCACCTAATCTTTAGTACGGGACTTTGCATTTTCCTGCTGAGAGCACTAATATCCATAGGTACAATAGTTGTAGAAGTAACAAAATGTACGAAAAAACTACAAGAATCGCATACAAATTTGCTAACATCACTTATACTTTCACTGAATCAAACAACAGAGGAGATTCAAACACACAACAAGAACGAGAAGAGAACTCGAGAACCGACAACACCAGAAATGGGCAAAACACACAACGTAATTCTAAGGGACATTACGCATACAATATCGACAAATGAAGCACCAGATGAGCGAGCTTTTCACCATTGATCGGCTCACGCGGGCCGCAGATAGTATCAGGCGTTCGTAATCCCACCAATCGCCGCGTACCATCGATTGTCCAAGAGCACGTAAGTCGGTTGCTACGTGCACCGCTCCACAGAAGCCTTCACAAAGAAAACACTCGTTTCCGGTTCGTCCTTAGTGCATTTAAAGGACGGAATCCGCCCGAGTGCTGAACGACAACCCGCCACTGAAATGGAGTCGTTGAGAAATTTGACGGAAGTAGGAATCGCTCTTGTGAATAGGCACGCAAGATGGATACTCACGTTTCACGATTTCTGGACAGGGTATTCAATCGATGGCGTGAACCTGGGTTTCGCCACTTAGAAATAAAATGATTGAATCTGAAGGATAACACAGACTGAGGGCCCCATCAGGCCAAGGATTAAGCTTAACGTCACTCTCTTCCCGTTCCATGGAGTACAGACAGCACAAGCTGTTGAAAGCCTCGAATTATTCAAGAGAAAACGCTGGCGATGGAAATTTTAGCTAGAAGAATCCGAGAAGAAAACATGCCTCGCATTGCGTTTATAGAAAACAAAAGCACAGAAAATTAGGCAGCTCAGCAGTTTTAATAAACTCTGAAGAATGGATCTTAGCGGCATTAACGATGAAGTTTCGACCAATGAAGTATAATTTTAAGGCTGAAAGAAATTAATCCCTGCTGAAAACCTGTCAACGGAATGTCCAAAATGAAAAGTTTGCAACACAAACTCTAAATTCGCAATGTTAGTATAGATGGAAAATGATTGCGTTCGTAAAAAGTTTAAAAAAATTTTTAAATTACATATTGTAAATAATACCCATACCCTTCCACAACATAACATGAATATCATAGAAGTAACATCGTGATTTAAATAAGCGATTTTTCAACCCCCAGACCAGAACTTCCGGGGGAATTTCAAAATAAATCAAAAAAACACAGGGCATTATTTGACAAAATGGACACCATTCCCGATCCTTTTGAAGAAGACGAAAGGACTCGAGAGGAACAAGAGCGCACGGCCGCGAGAGTAATTACACTTAAATTGGATGTTTTTATCTAACAAATTGCTGTTAAACTAAAGTAAAAGATGGCGGACGCGGGGCAGCTCTGTCAACAATTGAAGTGATCTGTTGCAGCCACCTGCCGGCTGCGGTAGTGTGGCGGGTGGATGTGCCCTGACTTCGAGTCTTGTACATTACACTCACACAGCCAATATTCCTGGTGCCCCATATCATTTCATGCAAACCTGACTTCGATCCTAGCCCATTATACGCTTGGTCGATCTTCCCGGTACTCCATTTTGCCTCATGCAAACCTGACTTCGATCCTAGTACTTTACACACTCAATCGATCCTCCTGGTACCCCATATTGCCTCATGCAAACCTGACTTCGATCCTAGTACTTTACACACTCAATCGATCCTCCTGGTACCCCATATCGCCTTATGCAAACCTGACTTCGATCCTAGTACTTTACACACTCAATCGATCCACCTGGTACCCCATATTGCCTCATGCAAACCTGAATTCGATCCTAGTACTTTACACACTCAATCGATCCTCCTGGTACCCCATATTGCCTCATGCAAACCTGACTTCGATCCTAGTACTTTACACACTCAATCGATCCACCTGGTACCCCATATTGCCTCATGCAAACCTGACTTCGATCCTAGTACTTTACACACTCAATCGATCCACCTGGTACCCTATATTGTTTTGCGCCAACTTCAACTAACGTGGATAAAAATTAGTCTCCATTGTTCGACTAATACGATCCTTGACTCAAGTTGTGCATAATTGGGACTAACTTTGATACACATAAGTTGAGGTTAGCACAAGATTATATTGCGTAACTTTCCATAAGATCGAGCGAATATATGACAACAACAATGTATGCAGAAACGCGGGAAGTTGCGGGCATTTCTACGCACACGCAGGCAGCCATTCGTGCACGTTTATGCGTGTAGAAATGTACGGAGATGCGGGCACATACCCTCAGGCACGTAAATGCGGGTACACGCTGGCAGACATGTACTTTCATGCGGGCAAATTTATACAGCGAACACCGGCAAATTTTAAGCAAGTTCAGGGAGAAACACGTATTTTCAGTGATGTGTTCATGAGCATACTTAATTAGTAGTGTGGCGTATTCACAACAAAATTTTGGACAAAAGTGAGTACGCCATAATAAATTAATTTTACAGCAAACTGAGACGAGACAAAGGCAAATGGAAATACTAGCTACGAATTAGTGTACAAAAATTTGTGATTAAGTGTGGCAGTAATAAGGCAGGGGAAAATTGATTAGGTACTTGGCTGACAAAACGAGTCATTTATCCCTAGTAAAGTATCTCATTTGTGGTAAAGGAAATACAAGAACAAGAAACACTTTTTGACAGAAAAAAATTCTGATAAAACCTCCATCGGTTTACACGTCAGCCCCCGTGCAGAAAAACAACATCAGATTTGTATGAAAATAAGAATTCTAAGCACTAAATTATATTCCTTCACCAGTCGGACGCAAAGAGTGACGTGATGAATACGAGAGGCAGAGCTGGTAGAATGTTCAAAGCAGATGTTCCGACGTCTACTCTGTGCAAAATTGCAGAGTAAAATAAAAAAGTTAGAATAAAAACCGCATGAATACGCTGGTCATTTGGGTATTGTAAAATTATAAGCTGATCGTTGTCGGACACTATTTTTAGCATTGACTGAATTCGAACACATGAATATCATTGCAAGAAACACGTCACAATGTTCGCATGCTTTCTTACTAAGAAGTATTTTTTTAGCATTGTTCTGAGCCCCTGGAAAATTTAAAGTGAAAAACTAAAATAAAAAATACATTTAAAAAAGTGAAAAACTGAAGTACAAAAAATACCATGTAAAAAAGTGAAAAACTGAAGTACAAAAAAAATGCCAGGTAAAAAGACACTCGGTCTCATTGCTTCTTGAAATTGGCTCAGCTGAAGCCGCTGTACACCTCAAGAGCCCTTGTTCTTGTTCTTCTATTTCATCTTCCCAAAATTAGGCATTTTACTGGGGATGACTCGTTTAAACAGATGAGCTTGAAGCACCCAGCTCGCATCGACAACGTTACATTTGTGGCACGTTTTGCTTCTCCTGACTACCCTTTGTTTCCAATCATTAAATGAGAAAGGGAAAAACAGCAGCTAGATAGTATCAAAGAACGGATAAACTGAATCAATGTCAGCAGAAAAACACACGCATAAAATTGAAAATGAATGCAAACAAGTCAACTCAAAAATATAAATCAACAATGAAAAACGCCCACGGCAGGACAAGAGCAAATCGATAGCGCTGATAGAGTGGAACAATGGTCCCGTCCACACAGCAGTAACTTTAGTGAAGAGTTTGATGACAAATTTACGACAGTCAACGGCTTTGTTCTCTTGTTTTTATGAGCTATTTATGAAGGGCTATGAAATGAAAATTTAACTTCTGAATGAATGTTATTTTACTCGATGTAAGAGATACCGAAAAATCCATAATTAACTAAACGAATATTCCAGGGTAGGGCGTTACTGCATTGATTGAAATTACATCTAGCATAACGAAAACTAAGCCGCACAATATGAGGCGACGTTCGAGTGATTATTTTGAAGCTGAAAATTGAACTCAATATTGCCATGCAAGGCACATTTTGGCAAAGCGGCAGGTATATGAGCACGGAAGTGGTCTCGACACAAAAGTACATCGCGCAGACTGACCACTAGGTTCTACTCCACTTGATCCTAAATATGAAATTCATACGCAAACAAAAGGTCTCTACCTCAAAAGTTCTTTTTACTTTTCAATTTCAATGAGAAAATGGGAATGGAAAATTTCGAACCAAAAATGAAACCACAGAGGATCTAGAACTAGTGGTAGCAAGAGTCCATGAGTACCCCTTTCAAAAGAAACATCAATCGTGCGAAAATCTGTATCAACAAGAACTAACGAAAAATCAAAGACCAACCATAGCCAGTGAGACTAAAAATAGCATCTGGAACAACACTACCACCACTAACAATAGGAACACAGCCAGCAATAACAGATAGACGAGTTCGGTACCAGCACCGTACACAACAGTACCACCAACAACAGTAGGAACACAGCCGGCAGTAACAGACAGACGAGCTCAGTACCACCGCCAACAGTAGAAACACATTCTGTATTAACAGACACGAGCTCAGCACCACCAACAACAGTAGGAACACAGCCGGCAGTAACAGACAAACGAGTTCAGTACCAGTATCGGCAACAACACACCAGAGTACCAAAAGCAGCACAACAGAAAGCCCGCACTCAGCAAACAAGGAAGAACAGATGAAGTAGCAATAGCATGGTGATGAGCAGCAGCCGGCAGGTCGAGAGAGGTTCGCAGCTGGCAGTAGCAACGCAAGCAGCTGGCAGAAGCAGCGCAAGCAGCTGATTCGCAGCTGGCAGCAGCGGCGCAGACAGCTGGCTATGGCGCGTGTGAACGACCCCAGTAAATGAGGAGAGGCACGGCTGTAATGGGTACTCCGGTTCTCTACTCATGGGCCGGTCTCTTATTTCTACCCAAAATCATAGACGAGAACCTGCCGTCACCTCTGCAAACTCAATATTACCTCATAGCGCTTTTGGGCACCGCCGATACAATCCTCGATTATTCGATGCAGGCAAGAAACAAAGAATTTTTTGCCCGTCTCCCCACCTATGGTGAAGTGAAGGAGCACAGATTGCACAGTCGTTGAATTTTTGTTAGGAGAATCTAAAACTGCTTCAAAGAGCGTATCCTCCACGCTTTTAAGACGAATTTGTTAATATCACAACTCCATCACGCACATGGTGTACAGACTCGTGTCATTCGAGTTCAAGTAATTCGAGTCAATTGTATGGAATGTGGACTTGGTTTGGATTGAGTTATTTCCACATCTGTCATTCGCATTCTTGAGAGGGGCTCCGTAATTCGACATCCAAACAGGATGGCCAGTACTAGGGTACCCTTCATGGCTTCATGATCTTCGACATGAGAACAGACCATTCAAGTCATATATAATTGAGAAAGATGAAAATTACGTGTGTCTCACAGCATAATGTGAGAAAAATAAAAAGTGAAATACGAATATTCTTAAGAAAATTGCACTATATCTCTGGGAAGAAGTAAATTAAGAAGTATGTACTAATATATTTTTACGTAGTCAATGTTGGAATTTTCATCTACAAATTCAATACTCAGGAGGACAAAGTATGAAACGGAGATGAGCGTTCACTTGATGTGGACATTTTTCTTATTATTTTCTTAGATGTTGATAATTTCAGCCATTTTTCAAAGAGCAAAAATATATGCAACACACTTTCCAGATTATTTCAATTCTCAGCGAAACACGAAATTAAGAATTGCTACCGTGCAACATCAGTGCGAGTGGACGTATAGTCCAGCATCGCATTGCTCGCCTACCTGTGCCGGAGTCTGGGACGAGGCAACAGTGTTAAATCAAAAGTTATCATGTTTCAACTTAGTTCCCATGAAACAAGGTAATTTGAATAGAATGAGAGTATTGCTTTAATTCGAGCATTTCAGCAGCGCTGATTTTTGAGATCAGGTTTTAGTGTCACATTCGAGCATTTCATCAGCGTCAATTTCTGATTTGCTTTAGTATCACATTCAAGCACTTCAGTAGCTTCGATTTTTGAGTTACTTTAGCATCCCTTTCGAGCATTTCATCAGCGTCGATTTTTGATTCGCTTTAGTATCACATTAGAGAATTTCAGCACCGCCAATTTCTGAGATCAAACTTTATATGATCACATTCGAGCACTTTAGCAGGGCCGGAATCAGAGACGAGGCAACAGTGTTTAAGTAAATTCGAGCATTTGCAGCGCAAATTTCTGAGTTCAGGCTTTGGTGTCACATTCGAGCACTTCAGCAGCTTCGACTTTTGAGTTGCTTTAGTATCACATTCGTACACTTCAGCAGCGGCGGAATCTGAGACGAGGCATGAGTGCTACATTCGAGCACTTCAGGCGAGGGTCGTTGCGAAGAAACCTCGCGTTCGTTGATCGGACGGGCCATCAGCGGTCGCGTGCACCTTTTTTCAGACTCCGACCAAAATAGACAAGCGCGACGCCGGTTCAAGCATTGCGTGTCGGCCCCCGAGTTCCTTGTTGCTCAACGAGCCCATCTGCCAGCCGCTCGACCTGCTTCACAACCGAAGTTTTCATCAACGGATACTTCAAACGGAAAACCTTCGTTCAAAAGAAGTTTTTGGAATCGATCGCGAAAAAGCTACTATGGAAGGATTTGGGTATTCTATCATCTACTGACTGATGTGAATACTGAATGAAAAAAATGGAGTTGTTGTAATAGTTACTACCGTAAAATACTATTTTTTTTTCTAAAAAAGACCATGTTACGTTGTCGCCATACGCAAGATGACAGTGAACTAAATGAAAAAATACTCTTAAAAATTTTCTATAGCTTTAAGACACGCAGACATTCAAAAGTCTCCTAGCTTTTGATGATTGTGAGCCAGATGATCACCATGTTTGGTGATTTAAATCATGTCATGGGGGTGTAAAGGTAATGCTACGCTTACTACACTATACTCAACAATTACTCTGCACAAAATGCACACTACACAAAAACATGAAATTAGTTTAAGGTGTACTGCCGGTACAATTGAGTGGGTTGTATTTTTTTAAATCATGTACATCGTCCCAACACACACCCTCGCCAAAAAATTCTGCGCTATTGCTTACTGCAAGTGAGAAACTTCAAAATTCAAAAAGATGCCCAGAACAAAAGTGTCATCTGATCCATGAGACGCTGTGGAACGAAACCGCCATCTACTTAACTCCAGACAGCACGTAACCAAGGTGATCACAAAAACAGTTCTCAAAATTAAGATCGGGTGGTTCACCACAGTTGCGGTTTACAAATGTGTCAAAGATGCATTACGCATCTTCCCACCGCACAGTAATGACATATATCAAAACGAGAGACGTGCATGATGACATCATTAAATGGAATGTTGACGCTGGGGAAGCCAAGCGCCATGAACCACATAAGAAAGTTACAAATAAATTTACCGCACGCTTTTACAGGAGCATAAATTGCACAGAGCAAGAATTTCATAGCTTCTACTCATTCTGCGATAGCGTGTAGTAAGAGCTTCATTGTGCGTAATCAGATACGGGTCACCACATTGCACGAGCGTATATCGCCACCGCAAGGTCGTGGTCTTACACCCGCGGCTCAGCAGATTATACAAGTACATCTTTCACTAGCGTTGTCACTTTAGCCGCAATTGATGAAACTGTAGTTCAATATTCAACTAAAATTGAATGTCAATTGTTACAAGTAATATGAAAATAGCAAAGATTAACTAGATCGTGCCTTCATTTAGCTTTAATTAAGTACTAGGGAAAATTGAGTTTATGACTACTGATCGGTCAGCAGCATAGTGAAAACGGCCTACTCTGGCTGTTTGTTCGAATTATTAATTTAAAAGTAGAGGTATGGTAATGGGTTAATGGAAGGGCCTCCTCTGGCCGTTTGTTCAAATAACTAATTAAAAGCAGAAGCATAGTGATCGGTAAATGGAAGGAGCCCTTCTTTTCGAAATATTAATTAAAAGTAGAGGCATAGTGATCGGTAAATGGAAGGGTATGAAAGTGTTATCAGCCTCCCACGGACTTCCAACGGGCGGTCATCACGCTTCACTGGTCCATGAAAATACGAGACGCCAGCCACAGTGCAAATACCCGTGAGAGGGGAAGGAAAGACGGAAGGACGTTTTTGCGATTCTCAGTTTAGATTTTTCCTCATACCTACAAAACAATGCTTTATGGGAAAATTAATGAGTTAGATATGCTTACGTTAAAAAATTACACACACACACACACACACACACACATAGAAAGCTCGGTCTCCACAACTTTAAACACAACGTATTTTAAAGACAAAGTGAACTTGCTTCTAATCTTTGATTCTTCAAATGAAGTCCAGCCGTTTTTCATTTTCAAGAGACAGCATCCTAGATTGACAGTTTACTTTCTTTTCAACTTATGTACCATCTCAGCGGATGTCACTTGAAGTTAGCCACGCTGTGATCGTGCTCAGTAAACAGGAAATACTAGTAGACAACCTCGGTGAGGCCTCTGCTCTAACATTGAACCGCACTTACACAATATCATTCATCATTGTTCATTTGTTGGTAGTTTCAACAGCAGTTTTTCTAAATTTTTGCACAACTATTAACTCCTTAACAGCCATCGGTTGAGCTAAAGTTTAAAATTCAACTCAAAAATAAATTCAGTTTTATTAGGAAATTTTGAAAATAGCAAATTTCAACTGGATTCGATTAAATCATCAACTGGCTTTGATTAAGTTTTATGGAAATTGAGTTTGTGACTACTGGTCGGTCTGCAGTATTATGAAAATAGCCTCCTTGTACCACCGGTGGCACATATGGCGGTTAACGTGTTAAAGGAAGCGTATATATTTCCAAAGCAGCACATGTTATAAAATATAAAAAGACTAAGTCGACTAAATTTTCTGGATTTTGTTCAGTAAAGCTAGCAAGTGAAAGGCAAACCGCTTAAGAGGAACTCAGATCAGTTTTGTTTCAAGTTTCTGTTTCACTCCACAGATGACATAAAAAGAAGCTCTATACTTCACTAGGCGGAAGAAAATGATTTTATTACGAGTTTACGATGCTCAAAAAATCGGCAAAAAAGAATACTACTCTATTGCAAAAATATACCACAACAAAGTTACGTTGTGAATCAAAGAATCGGCCATCAATCCTTGTGAAAATTCTGCAATTTTCAATGGAATAAAACGAAATATTAAATAACAAAATCAAGTAACTGATTTCGAAAATATGTTAATGGACTGCCGAATAGATCTGGTCGGTAAAGATGCAGTATTGTTCATTCTTCATTGACATACGTGTATTTAATCTTAAGTACAAGTTTCCAGCCATATGCTCCGTGGGTGTAGAACAGTTTTTTCGTGACTAATCAAACATCATTACTATCTACTTTCATTTATTTTACTCGCGGAGACCATACCTTAAGTGACTCATTCCTTTTAAGACAGATGCATAAAATGAACAGAATACTTACAGACACATTAAGCCACGAAGAAGAATGTAATTGAGAAATTATTGCCTGAAGACCACCACGTGACTTGTCCCTGAACCAGGAGACCCAACAGCAAGGCAGGTCACATCGCAGTTACCAGACTGGCCAGTTTGTGGCCAAGATTTTTAAGCTTGCGCATTTTCAAATAAAACTCAGTTTCTGGCAAGATTTTTACGCTTGTACATTTTCACGTAAAACTCGACCATGAGAACCACTGAGCATCAGTTAACCCAACAGAGTTACCAGAACCATCTTTACAGTCAACAGTTGCCAGATTGGCATGTTTCTGGCCAAGATTTTTAAGCTTCCGCATTTTTCAAATAAAACTTAACCACACAACACGCAGCATCAGGCAACTCTGAAAAGTCACCAGAATAGCCTTACAGTTAAAAGGCTTTTTTCACCGAAGATGAACTCTTAATTAAGTTCGAAACGTTCAATTTTCTTCATTTAAACTTTCCTAATTTTATAAATAAAATAATCATACGTACAGCGATTTTTGCCTTGCTTCAAATTTAAGAGACTAAAATTTTAGGTTTATTAAAAAAGCCAGATTCTAGGACATTGGCACTAAACAGAGCCAATTTGGCAGCACGCGCGCGCCAGGGCTGAGACGGGCTAGAAGTTATCAGGACGCTCACATGAGGATGCCGTCCATCACGACCAACAGCAAACAAAGACCAGATAGCACCGCGCTAGAAAGCCCTCGCTTTCGTCATCCTCAAGTGTAGAAATCACTTACATGAAGTGCTTAGTCTTATTTGACAAAGAACGCATCGACAATTATCTACGGGGATAGCGAAGGGAAATTCCTAGGCAAAATAATCGCGAGCAACAAACACGAAGTATGATTGTGAAATTTTTAAATACACTCATGAATTATTCCAAATATTTGTAAATGCAAGGAAAAACTCGTAAAAGCGGGGCATTGAAGTACTACAAATTTTTAATTTAAAATAAATTTCATCCACAAGTTCGACAATATTTGAAAAAGTGAAAATATACAAAAAGAAAAAAAGATTTGACACTCAAATCATCGTGCAAAGAAAAAATTTTAAAATGTGAAAAACTGGTCGAAATAGCATTGACTCTCTTCCCTAATAAATCGCACACTTGAAATAAATCGCTATAAAGATTGATATTTCTTTGTATAACTTTTCAACTATTTTGCAAAGACGTAATAGAAGTGTGTAAGTACTTACTTAATAACGAGTATCGTTTCCCTACCATGTCCATTAAGTAAAATTTCCTCTAGTCAAACAATTAAGCAGAAGCATTAATTTTTTCGGTGCGCTATTTAAAACTATTTCTACTAATTGAAAATTAGAAGAACCCCGTTCGCTAATTTCTAGTTGCCTGTAACCTCAGTTGGATCTCATTTTCATATTTTAATTATAGAAATTCTCTGCCACCAGAACTTAAATTATCGTTTTGCCCGCACTTCTCATCAAACCATAAACACACAATGTAAGTAGTCTTTGTACTTGACGTTCACATTTTGGTACCAATCCTCTTCTCATTGAACCATTAACACAAAATCTATAAAGACTTTCAACTCAATATCTACGTTTCGAAAACATTGTTGCAAGTGCAGAGATCGACGGTGACCATTCGAAAAACCATCCACACAAAATCTATGAAGACTTCTAACTTCACATTCAAACCTGGAAATATTGCTACAAGGACAGCGCTCGACAGTGAGCATTGGGAGAACCACCAACACAAAATCTACAAAAAGACTTCTAACTCAACATCCAAGTTTCGAAAACATAGCTGCAAAGACAAAGATCGACGGAGAAGATCCATCAACACAAACCTATAAAGACTTAACTTCACACTCAAACCTGGAAATATTGCTACAAGGACAGCCATGCAGCGACGGAGCATTCGGACCACTAGAGCAGAGGAGGCACAAGAGGGCGGTGCGGTGACGCTACGCAGACCGGCAGGACAGAGGGAAGTTACTGTGGTCCAAACAACGCCAAATGTTTGCGCGAGGCCTGCGTGTGCCGTACAACAAACACGGGCACCCAAACCGAGTCACTGTTTCATGTCCTCAGCACGGCGAACCACGCGGCTTTAATGCTCCTCTCATAAAACGAGCTAACTGCTGCGTTGGTGTTATTTTTTCGACTACTAACGCTGGATAAAAACGTGAGTTAATGATTTCATCGCAAGCAGCGTTGGTGATAGCTATAAAGGGCCACAGGTGTTGATACTACTGCTGCATTTATAGAACATTTGAAGTTCAGAGTGGAATATTCTGCTAGTGGACGCGCTGCTATATATCTATCACTGTCTAGAAACACTCAGAGACCGTAATTAGTTTCATGGTCGCAGTATCTGAGCAATTATAGCTGCACATAACACGGACTTATGAAACGAGAACATAAAATTCAGGGCGTTTATCAACGAGAAAATTGCACTGGCTCTCTATTTGCGCGCGTTCAATACAAAAATTGAGTTTATAATACGTACATATACGTTCATGCACGCACGAACAATGTCAAAGCAAAAACTACATGGGAAAAATTTTTTACATTTCCCATGTTTTCAGATTTCACACCTCTTTTAATCAATAAAGCACAGGCTAAGTTAGCATTACCAGCATTTAAAACTCGAAAAAACGTACAAAAGGCAAAAATCGAAAGCAAATAATAACACACAAACAAACTATCACTAGTTCTTGACTACTTGTTCTCCTTTAACTTTGGATCATGAACTTCGGGAGACTTCTACCCAATTAAACCCCACGTTATTTGTACACAGCGCTCGGCAATTTTAGTGAGTAGACCCACCACATATATATATATATATACCGCAGCGCACACGAATGCAGAGCCGGCTGTCTGCGAGCCGTCTGCACGAGCGGAGAGCAACACCGAGTACGTTAAGCCACGAATGAATCCCACTATCATGTTGAGTCTAGAAAGGAGTTATCCCATGCAGAACGTGAAGACTTTAGTTAAACCACGAATGAATCCCACTATCATGTTGAGTCTAGCAAGGAGTTATCCCACACAGAACGCGAATACTGCAGCACGGCTGTCGCAAAAAGCTGGCGTGCGTTAGAAGCGCCCCACGCGTTGGCAGCAAACGCACGTTGCACGGACGCAACAAAGGCACCACACAGAGACACCTCAGCTGAAGGTATCGGTTGGAGTAAACAAACGCCCTCTCCCTGGGGAGAGATTACACCAGTGCCCAGGCTCCCAAACACAGTGTCGAACTACCCGCAACAACACACATAGTCCATATCTTCAATGTAACAACCTATCGCACAGTTACGTGGTGCTCATAAAACAACAACTTCTGAAAAGCCCCTCATTAGCCCGTGATGGTTATTCGAAAAGTGAATGTTGATGTGCGCAAATGAGACACTATTGCACTTAAATAAAAAGTGTGAAATGATGAGTCCGATTCAAATATGGTGAGTGAAAAAGGAATACCGTAATACTGCTCAGACTTTGTTTTGTGAAATTATCTGCAAGAGAAAACAAAACTGAACACACATAGGATGACACAAGGACCGTTAATGACTCGTTTGTTAGAAACGAAAAGAAGACTGAAAAAGTGCGAGTCAACAGCGCTCAAGAGACAGTCAGGAACAAAGAAGAACAACTCATGGTAAGGGTCATCCATCCCTTCCTGATTGAAAATAATGAAGGAAGCAGATGCAACTGAGTAAGCAGGTGGTCTGTAGCGCACTTGCAGGTGTAAGTAACCCTGCAGCTGGAACAGAGAAAAGCTGCAGCCTGTCAAGCAGCGACGCTAATTCTGAAGAACGGTGACGTAGTGTAAGGAGTATCCAATATACGCCACCGTCATGGAGTGTGTGATTAGCAACTGAGCTTTGCACCGAAGTATTGACTTGAAGATTGCGGAATGAATCAAAGAATTAATAATTGTTCAACAAAAGTAAAAGAAGAAATTACAATCCCAGGCATGAAAACAAAAATGGGTATTTGATGTGGCAAGACTCATTTCGAACTACTATCAGCTGTATGGAGCTTTGATTTTCAGCATGTCCATTAGGTGAATTTTCCTACTTGTACTCCTACAGTTCTTTAAAAAAAAAATCAGATTCAGTACTTATTCAAAATCTTTTTATCACGGAATGAATTTGCCAGTAGTGAACCTAACAAAGAAATATTTTTACGCCGCCATTTCCTCATAAAAATGCAGCAAATTTTATCCCTGATTAACAGCATTCATTCCGTGTTGAGTGTGAGTTATTTGTAGTACACGGATGGCAGGCTGACAAAAAGTCTGCCCAGAACCGGAGTTTCGAGGGATGAAGACAAAGAAGTCATTGAACAAGAGTGATGGATGAACCAGTTTTAGTAGTAAATCTCCACTTTGCTCCCGACGGACAGCCAATACGACAAGGAACAAAGATAAACTTAACAAATGAGATTCCAAACTTTACAAAAAAAAGGACGTTGAAACCCATTTTCGAGCTAAGCCGAACACTTAATATTGAACGCGTGTTTAGTCATCAGACGGACGGCGCAACACAAGTGGCCGATGTGGAACAAAGAGAGTGTGCAAACAACGCGTAACTTCACTTGCAGTGCTCCATCAAAGTATACATGAGATGGACCGTCAATATTTATGGTTTATTATCGAACACACGAGATAAAGACAGCACAGCTAAATCAACGAAGCAGGTTTGTCGGAGTGTCCCTGGACGCCGCAGCTGCGGGTGTTGACTTAGGTGTGTGTGATCGTGGCGTAAACTACGTAAAATACCGTAGTGTTGTAACAGTACGCATCAAATTCAGACGTTCAGGGTACAGATTTTCAAATATTTCAAGCTTTGGTGGTCAAACAGTCGGTAGGGAAAAATATTGTGACGGCTTGTCTGAAGTTTGGATTTTCTCCAGCTAAAATTTTAGGGCTCAACACATGTTCTCAAACTCTCAAATTTTTAATTGGAAAAAAGCTTACACTTGAATATTTGGTCTGAAAAACAGCACGTGTCATTGCTAAAGTCTACTTAAAAAGGTTCGCTACTCGTTGTACAGGTACAGCGACATAAGGGTTTTTAAAATTCAGTCCCAATACGAGGATCGAGAAAATCTTCGTGTTCAAACTGAATTTCTTCACAGAAAATATAGGATACGCAACGAGTTAAAGTTAGCTAGATTAGTCTATCCTGTAGGCTTCTTAGGAGCGTTGCAAAATGCTTAAGAAGAACGGCAGCATGAAATGCAGTTTTTATTATTACAAAAAATATCCGAAAAAATTGAAGATCGAGAGCTAACGCAAAGATATCCATAAAATTAGTTTGAATACATGAGTGAGTGCGAAAAAAATACGTGAGTTGACGTCTTTTTTCAAATGGACGACTGACACCTCAGAAGCGCAGCTACAGTTTTAAGTTATCAGAATTGTTCAGGGCACATGAAACGCTAGAAAACTTCGAGGAAATTAGAGGTTCATCGTTCCTAGAGGTATTACGTATGCCTACTAACTGAAAATAAAATTTCCCTGTATAAAAACGCGATTCAATTGATCGCCTTAAGAGTGACTACTAGAAAATATTCGAAAACACTGTATTAAAACAAAACAATTCATAAAATATGAGTTACTCACCATCGATCTCGAGGAGGCACATTTTGTAGATTGATGCACAGCGAAAATTTGCCAGGTCACCAGACGAAACTTGAATGAGAAATACAATTTCTTTTGCTGCAAGTATCTCGTCTCATACACGGAGAGTTGTAAGCAGTCGCTCGCCTAACAAAAATCACCAGTGAAGTACTCAACAGTTGTCACCGAGTTCGACTCAGCGAATGGGCTCGAGAAATGAGGTGCCTGCGCAAAGTGTGGAGACACTTGAGGGTCTCGTACTCGTACGGAAGAGACTGCCACTTCACTTCAAATAGCAGGGAAGGGAAACCCGTCCTGCGACAGGTGTCTCAACTTCGAGAAAATGACTACAATCTCCCTAAGAATTTCCAAATTCGATGATACGCTTCCCCGTCTCAAGTGCTGTCTCAAAAGTGAAAGAGGGCACTGAACCGGAATGCGTGAGACTATCCGCAACACTCAAGCCTTTGAATTAATAATATTTTATCTTAAGACAAACCGAGATGAATACTTTTTCAAACTTTTACGCAAGTCCAATAAATAAAACGGTAACTTTTGACAGGCGGTGTTATCGTAGAGAGAAATGCTGGCTTCACAAATTGGAAGTCGCGATGGCAAAAATGAAGGAAGCTTTACTCGCCCAATCTTCACGTTGAAATGTGACGACGGGAAAGGAAGCAAAGAAAACGTCTGAACTGAGGTGAAGAAATGAGCTTATCACAGCACGAAGTGACTAGTAATGTTACAACAGGTGGGGCTCTTCAACATGAGAGTCTGCACCATCTGGCCGGGACGTCGTCGTGAAAGAAAGACACGGAGAGGACACGACGAATTTTTTCCTATAAGGTCGCTTGACTAAACGCAAACCTGTTCTAAGAGTTGAGATCTGTAAAAAATAGAATCATAAGTCTACAATGTACGAAGTATAACTCGAGCTATTGTTCAACACACATTTCTTATCCACAGAGAACATTCACGGAACAGACAACACATTCAAGCTCACAGATACAGTGATAGCATAACTTCGAATAAGTGAAGATTCGCAGAATTCATTCCGATGAGAATCATCGATAGAATGTCTCAGCATCGACTCTAAATAACGTGGCAGGGTAAATTACGAAAGGAAAAATTCCAGCCCAATCAACAAGTCTAATGCATGGCATATAAGGTTTTAGCTCTCTCAACGCACTTTCTTAAAAGGTCAACCACAACTAGACGAAGAGTTCACATGAATACTCAATTAAAATATGCAACCGTGCATTCTCAGAGACTGAAATTCGACCAAAATTACAAGACATCGTTCGCTACAAGTATGAAAGAAAATAAGAACATTCTGCAAGATTAATGGTCTAATTGAAGTTCATGAAAGTTAAATGCAAAGGATCGACTGTAAACTCCAAAAGATCACAAAAGCATGGAACGTCGGCAGTAAACGAACTTTGAATTCATCTAGAAAAAACACACAAAAAGAAGGAAATCGTCACGTACAAAAATTATTCAATAAAAGTAAGAGTTATACTAACTTTCTTACCATGAAAAGTTTAATAGTTTAATAAAAATTAGAAATAAGCTCAAAGATTACACTCTTCATTCTCAAGTTTGAAAATGAGGTTGAAGAAGTAGATTTGGTGTAGCCGTTAAGGAAATGATCTCAGATTCGTTTTCAGTGAGGATAGAGATAATCTGAAAGAAATTCAGAGATTATCTCCAATAGATTCGCTCTCAGAAGAGATGAACTTAACCTCAAATACTTAGATGGGTATTGAGTCAAGATAGAAACAGATTCACTCTCAGGAAATTATTCACTCTCAGATTTTTCACTTCAATAGATTCAACCTCAGAATAAAAGGACATGATCTCAAATAAATTCATGCCCAACCAGCTTGGAGATAATATCACACAAATTCGCTCATCAGTGGATAGAGATCATCTCACACAAATTCGTTCTAAGTCTTCATGAAGACAATTTAAATAGATTTCGTCAACATGAAGATGGAGACAACCTTCACTGAAATCGCTCTCTTTGGAGATGGAGGCAACCTCCACTGAAATCGCTCTCATTGGAAATGGAGACAACCTCCTCTGAAACCGTTTTCATTGGAGATGGAGATAATCTCATAGCGGCACGGAGCAGAGCAAGAACTCTCGTTGCAGCAGCAGAAACGCCCAGCAGAGTGACACTTGGGTAAGAAGCAGCGAGGCAAGCCTTGCAGACCAGACAAAGAACAGCGAAACATTTGTTCAAACATGAACTCATTTTACATGGGCCAGACGTGAAATACTTACTGCTAAGACTCGGTAATGAGGGCTCTTATGCTTTTGTAACGTTATTTGAACTAAACAAGTCCGGTTGTGCAAACGAGCGGCGCACACGCAAGCACGCACGAGCCGAGTGGAGGCAGCATCAAGGAATAAGTAATAGTAAGAATTTCTTAGTGATAATCTATGGGATTAATCTTACCGCAAACTGACTCCTCGTGATACAGAACTGACCGAGGTTTGAATACAAAATTCAAATATGTTACAAATGACGATACTCAATTTTACAAGTACGTAAATGAGTGGAAAAAACATAAATGTATTTTTACTTGTTTGACTCGAAAGGATAGAGAGAACACAGGGAATGGAACAAACACACTCATACTTCAAAACCGGGACCTGGACCAAGAAAAAACACCTTCAAATAGAGATAACACGAACAAAGGAAGTTACATTCCACAATCACAAAATAAAAAATCATCGACATACATAAAGTGATAGCTAAATTACGAGTATCTTCATTACGATCAGCGGAATTACGAGTACGCAAGTCAGCCCAGGCCTTCTGGAGCACAAAGAACACAGTCGCGACGTACCCGACACCCGCAACAAGCAAACCTGCTTAATACATCACAATAACGAAGAGCAAAGAAGTTTAGGCAAGCAAGACTTTCTGGTTGGGGCGCGAGCGAGTGAGCGTAATGGTCGCATCCTGCTGTGGGCCTGCGCCGGCTCAGGGCTTATCGCCCTCTCCTCTTTCTCTCTTTCCCATTATTTACCCTCTGACTCAGGTTAGTGTTCAGTGTGTACATTGATGGCATGCTTGTGTCGTGTGAAAAAAATTAAAAATTGCAAGATTTACTCAGATTAGATTTTAAGTTGTTCGAAGGCTCCCCAACCCTAGTACAGATGTTCTCAAGAGAGAACGGAGGAAGGCACCATTCGTTATGGAATTAAGTAAACGAGGAATCTTTGCTCGAGATATGTTCCCACACCACGCGCATAGAAACAGTAAAGCTTAAAGGAGTTTATGAAAGACGATGAAATTTGGAGAAAAAAGCAATAGGAGATGATAAAAGGACGACAACGAAAATTAAAATATTCTTCTCTAGGCATAGCAACAGGAGCTCTTGAGATGGTCTAGTAATAAAACCTAATCCGACAACCGTAGGCCCACAGTTACACAATAACTCATATGATAACCGTGGGCTTGTAACTACATAACCCTGTACCATTAGAAAATAGCAAGATGAAGATAATCATAGACTCATGACTACACAACCCCGTAAGAAAATAGCAAGACAACCCTATATGAAAATTAATATAATCACACGCTCGTACCTCATGACCCCGTGAGCAAATAGCACGATGATGATAATCATAGACTCGTAACTACATAACCCTAAAGGAAAATAGCAAAATAAGCTCGTATGATAACAGGCTCGTAACTACGTGGCCCCATAGACAAATAGCAAGACAAGCTCATATGATTAAGAATTTAAAGACGAAGAATACAGCACGGATAGGTATCATATTTTAATAGAATTTATGGAACTAAATATAAAATATCTGAATTAGTCAGTTTTAAACGTTTCGGAGACCAGCTCCATTTTGGTTTTTACTTTTTCAGACTTACTGAAGATGGAGCTGGTCTCCGAAACGTTTAAAATTGACTAATTCAGATATTTTATATTTAGTTTCATAAATTCTATTAAAATATGATACCTATCCGTGCTGTATTCTTCGTCTTTAAATTCTTAATGATAGTCCGACTCAGGAGTGTAAATCTTACGGAAGCTCATATGATAATTAACATAACCATGGGCTCGTAGCTATGATCCTTGCGCCAATAAGATGGTCGTGAAGGGACCTCCAGCGAGCGCAGCGCAAGGAAGGCGGCCGGCGATAAACGAGGGGCGTTTCGGCGAGACGTAAGTTGCTGCACGCGTTAGGCCTAAAGCACACCGAGGGTCTGACAGAGAAAAATTGCTTGGTTGATAGATACGAGCAAAATACACGACAACGCACTCGCCAGGCATTCCGACCGCAAGCAGGAGTAAACAAGGCGCCAGATAGCATCTTTGAAGTGAAGGCAGAATGGACGGACATCTTCGTTGAAAGCAATCTTAAGTGAAGTTGCTTAAGGCAAAATAAAGACCGAATATATGGAGAATTTTTGCTTCAGCGTTCCACGACAACAAAAAAATATTAGTCATGTTAATTTTAACAGCTGATTTGCGTTCACAACAGTTGACGTTCTTCAATTGAACATTTTTAACGCAGAGCTTGCGAGCGCAAACAGAAGTACCGTTAGCAATGGGTATTTGATTGTTCTGTACATTGGGCCTGATATATTTTGCAATGATAAAAGCGAAGTAAAAAACTATGCAAAAAAGTACAATTACTGGTATTTTTACTTCTCCCCCGCTATATATGAGAAGAAAAATGAAACATGGATTATGAAAAAGTTCTCATATAAAAGCTACGGTTAGTTTGACAAGCAAATTCGAACAAAGGAAACAAATTCGAAACCGGATCTCGAGACGCAAAATTAGTATTTTGCCACTGGCAATTAAATCTCGGCAAGTGAAATTGACAAATCTGAAATTAACACTCCTAACAATCTCCGATTTCCATCAAAAAACTCAGCCCTACCAATTACATTGGCACTCAAAAACGTTCTCTTTAATTTACCCACGTAACACGCGCACAGACCCATGAAAATTAATAAATAATTTTGAGTATAACTTTCTTGTTAATTTACCAAGAACACCACACACCCAGACCACCCAAAAAAATAATTTTGAGTGCAAACGAGACACGCAAGGACCACAAAAGTGCTGGAGAGGACAGGACGGGCGGCACAAGACGGCAGAGCTCACACGCCGCAACAACGGCGCTTTGTGATCAATTTTGAGGCCTCGCAGAAGGGGGGGCGGGCACAGGCCGGCGGCTCAGGCCCAAATTTACGGCGCGCGAGCCGTGCCGGACAGCGCGAGGGGAGCCGGGCTGTGCCGCATGCCATGTGGCATGGCGCACCAGCTGGTGAGACATTGCGCACCCAAAAATTTTGTTGAGATATGGCACGGACATGACGCAGCCAGATGAGACATGATGCATTTTTGAGACATGGCTGGTGAGACGTGGCGCAGCTGATGTGTCACACAGCAGCGCAGTTGAGGTTGCTTCAGTACACGGCAGATGGTTTCATGTTACACACAGCTGATTTGTCCCATACACATCATGGCATGAGCTCTATTATTGGTACTAGAGCTCATTGGTATATATGGTATTAGATCTCTCACGGTGCACAGCAACGCGTTCGTCACAGCGCACAGCGACAATGGCCCGTGCGCCCCATACACACAAAAGTTGATTTGAGCTTGCGTGCATTACAGAAACATTTATACAAGAATTGTGTACGAAGAAATCTAAAAGTTACTTTTGCAAATTAAATTTAAGTCGCGAACATACAGCCAATGTGTGCAAAAATAGGTCCTGAAAGTACGTTAGCACGTCAAATGTTTTTTTCGAGTTTTAAGAGTACCGCATCACCAAAAGCCGGCGTGAGTGTCCTAGGAAACTCAAAAAGTGACATACCATTATGAAAGTAGAAACGAAATCCAGGTTTAGCAGAAAAAAAGTAGAATTTGCTGACACGAAGTTGCTCCATGTTTGAGTTCATTCAGCAGCTGGGACCTAAATAGCCTCAAAAATAATACACTAGTACTA
Source organism: Platorchestia sp. MABIK (assembly GCA_014220935.1). NCBI lineage: Eukaryota > Metazoa > Arthropoda > Malacostraca > Amphipoda > Talitridae > Platorchestia > Platorchestia sp. MABIK. Next base: position 196,722 of record JACJUY010000729.1, on the reverse strand, counting down.
GAACTTAATAATACAATAGTTCTTCCGAATAGTCAATGTAAAATGATTACATGAAACGTCGGTGAAGAGTTTAGCGACACCAAAGACCTGATAAATGTCAAACATTTGCAGAATTACAAACAAATTTTACAGTCCTATCGCAATCGACAGCATGCACAGCATTTGACCAGCCAAGAAATGAGCGAACGGCAATGCCTTAATAATTGTCGAGCACATTAATTTAAAAAATACGCAAATTTTATGGTAACATCAGACGAACGCCGATATGGAACTGCCTTCGACTGCCTAGAGATGAGCGAACAGCGATACTTTAATAATTCTCGAGCACATTAATACAAAAAGAGGAAATTCTATCGAAGATAAACATAGGCCAGCATGGATCGCCTTCGACTGCTCTGAGATGAGCGGATGACGATAGTAGGCAACCACAACAGCAGACTCAGTCAGGCACGTGCGCTGAAACGAATTATCAGCTCACTTATTACCGGAAACTTCATACGAAAGTAACAATTCTTTGGCATGTGTCACTGCTAAACGGAGGAGATCATAAGCTGGTGTTGGCCTTAACAGGAAAATAATTAAATGCAATATTCTTAGAGAAAGAACGAGACCGGATATTTTCATCACTTTTTGCAATCTACATATGGGTCCAATATGAGCTGGCCGAAATCAGTTCAAGAGTCAATAAGTTTCACGAGGAAAATTAGCATTATCACACTCGCTTTACTGATTATGCAGACCAGCATAGAATCTAGCCAAAAACCACGAGCCCTCACATAACAGGGTCTGGTTTTGTTAACAAAGAGGAATTTTTGTGAGTTTTTTGTATAAGGAGTTTTTCATAAAAAAGTTTTATGTTAGGAGTTTTTTAAGTAAAGAGTTTTTTATGTAAGCAGTTTTTCACACCTTATATAAATATAATGCTCGTTGTTAAAATAACAGTGAATTTTGTAGAATTAGAAGGTTGAGCTAACCTTGACAACATCCCAAGCTTGTTGCTCATTCACTCGAAACATGAACGTAATGCAGCTCTCAACCATAGATTATACCAACGAGAGCCTGAGGATTGCCGTAATACGCAATAAGGTTGGACATAATTTCATTTGAGAGGCGAGGGGGACAGCAAAATGTGACTGAAGCGACCACATGCGAGCTACCGATGTGACAACACTAAGTGTGAAGGGTTTTAGGAAACACTAAATTGCTCTCTCGTATTCGCGCGCCAAATAGGTATTTTCGTCAACTTAACACGTTGACTGCGATGGGTTGAACTGAAGTTCAATATTCAACTCAAATTTAAAGTCAAAAGTTATTAGCAATTTTATAAATACCAAACATTAACCGGGTTCACTAAATACCATTAATTTTAAAAGATTGCATAAATTTTTCAAACGACCCATCGATGGGTCGTTTCGCAGCAGCAAGAACTTCAGAGCAACCCATCTATGGGTCGTATCGTAAGCAGCGAGTTAAAGGTAGAATGACTGAAATGATTTAAAAAACTAACAGCGTTCTTTAACCTATGAAATACTGAAAATTCTTCCATTCTAAACTAATGAAAAAACGTACTCATCAATATATCAATGGAGGGAAGGACTCTTAAAACGGAAGCTGCAGACGGACGACACTGCCAGTACAGAGCACCTCTGATTCACCAAAGACAAAGAAATTCAGAAGCACTTCCTTATATTCCGAAGGAAACAACAAAACCCGTAAGAGTATCACTTCACTCATCAGGATACGAGATAAAAGAACGAGTCGAGTATTTTCCCAAGGAGAGTAAGAAGTAAGCCTACTCCAGTACTCTCTAACTAAGAGCGCAATAACTTAACAAAGAGACCAGCTCAGAACACTAACAACGAGACCAGCAAGAGCTACGATTAAAGTTCCTGCCTACTTCCCAAAATTGAACGAGGCTCTAACAGCTGCATGATCTCATTAGGGCCAAGAGAGGGACCAAAACGCGAAAAAAAGAGTAGCTCTGAAATGGGGCCAGAGCACGAGACGTGAGCTACGGGACACTGGCACGTATACTGCTAGTAATTCTCTGAACGTGTAACGTACACTGCTAGTAATTCTCTGAACGTGTAACGTACACTGCTAGTAATTCTCTGAACGTGTAACGTACACTGCTAGTAATTCTCTGAACGTGTAACGTACACTGCTAGTAATTCTCTGAACGTGTAACGTGCACTGCTAGTAATTCTCTGAACGTGTAACGTACACTGCTAGTAATTCTCTGAACGTGTCACGTGTGTTCGGGAGCGCCGAGTTACCACAGACATCGCTCTCGTACACCTGGACTGGGAGCGAAAAGTGCCCCTTTAATTTTCATCTTCTTGTCCCCAGTGAAATTCTCCATACGCGATTTTTCTGATCGGCTGTACTTTTGCAGTTACTGAACTATGTAGAGGTATGTTAAAATGGGAATCAATGAACCTTTCGTAATATGGGATGATTCACGACTTTCAACATTCAAAACATACGAACTGCTTATTTTCACTTGAGGAATGAAAAAATGGGAAACAATGAACCTTTCGTAAAAAAAGATGAGTTACGATTTTTCAACACTTGCAATCTAAGAACTGTTAATCCCTCTAAAGTAAGATGGAGCAAGCATGCAATAATCCGTGATCGACTGTTTAATCAGGACAATGGGAAAGTAATTTTAGAAATAAAACTAGTAGCCTTCTTAAAATTACAAAGTATCACCCATCTATTTGACATAGAATTTCCTATTTTCGAGCGATAACTTTACGTCTTCGTCATGTTCACGCGTTGATTTTCTTCGATTCCACGTCGCGACAAAATTGTAATAATACGACACTACAACCAAGAACAAAACTATAGGACAGCGCTTGCTACCTTGTCCGCAATTTGTGAAGGGGGACTACTTTCTCTGCATACGCCGTATCGCAATACTTCTCACCGGCTCTACGTAAATAGATCAATACAGAAACGTTATTTGAGCAGGTAATACATTGTAGAGTAAGAGCAGTGATCGCATCACAAGTTTTACTGATGCATCACGTTGAGTACTCGCCAAACGTGCGGATTTTTTCGCAAACAGAAATTTAGCCCTGCTTCGCAAGATATGGCCGTTCAAACAATGGCATGTGGGTGACCAGCCCTGTTTCGATAAACTGATACGGGTACTGGTATCATCAAAGATAACGTATGCTGGAAATTCAGACGGCTGCCGTATATTTCCCCACTTTTATCACAAAAATTTTTCTCGGATTTTAACAAAGATCGAACAGGCAGGTTTTCACCGAAGAGCAATGGAGTTTAACTCAACAGCAAACACTTAGTATATGAATTATTTCTTTGTTCGCGAAACAATGCCTCCGTTCGCGACAGCACGAACTGCTTTCGATTTAAAACCCCAAATCTAAGTATCACAGATACGGCAGATGACTATGAGTCGTTCTTTAAAATTTTATACGCACGCTCAGCATACATCGAAACACGCTGATAATTGACAAACATACCACTTGCATAGTTAGATAGCAGTTTTGTATGTTGACAAAATATAGAAACATAAGTAAGGATTCAAACATCAACATAATACAGTAACACAAAGACCAAACCTTCGATGAAGCTGCAATACGAAAAATGTGTGCCTCTATTGAGGAAACGTTCATAGTAAAGCACATGTATTGAGTACAACTTTTCCTTTCGGCGGACTGGAAACTGTCCCAAAAAACATAAAAAGGAATTACACAACAACTTGCACTCGTACCTCATGAAGATGTCTTTAAAAACACTCAACGGCCGACGAAGAACACATTTCTCACTGAGCAACAAAAAGTACCCATAAATCACAGCGGAATTTCAAAAGAAGAGGGAGGGACAAGCAACGAAGAAGCGCCGGAGCTCCGACGCGCACACCCTCCCTCAACCGAGTCACGCGGGCTTGTGGTGGCAAAGGCGGCCGTAGCACCGAAGCCACCAATGGCCGGCAGCAGAAATGGTGGACCCTCGCAGACGTGCCCTCAAGATGTGTCTCTTGATCGTTGAGCTGTTGATCTGCTGTTGCTGTGGTCATCATTTCTCAAGGATTATGAATAGATCAGCGTTAGGCTTTATCATAAGTTACTTACACGGATGGTGTTTCCAATGTTTACAGATACTGGTGGTAAATTCAAAAGTTGTGGATATGTTTGTAACGAACGTATAAAATATGAACATTAACGTAAACGCCCTTTAATTAGAGTTCTTCAAAATAATAGCTATGAAAAAATCATGTTAGATTGAGTTTAAAATAAAATGTCTGACGCTCAAATTTGCGAGTAGCAAAAACTATCTTTCCTCGAACTAACCAATAGCAAAAATTACAATTTTTAATATCTTCAGCAATCGAGATACACCTGGAGTGAAGGACTAATGTGATCGGCATTCAAACAGCCTTCACCATCACACGTTGCCGTACCCAAAATCAGCCTAACTCCACACTCACATTAATGCATTTGAAACTCTTAACTCACACATTTACTCACCCTTAATGTGGAAATGCTATTCACTTCTCACACCACATCAGGGCATGAACTCCACAATACAAGATTTATTTGTTGTCTGTTGGACTCAAGACTGTCTCCATTCTTGGTTTAAAATGAATCACATTTGGAAAATATTTTCCCGTTCAAATAGGAGCAATTACACCTGCTGAAATTCTACACAATTCAATATTCTTCGGAGGTGCAGTGATTCTTTTTCTGATGAAAATCTTAGAACCCGTTACAGGGTAATATTCGATGATCATTTTAACGGGTTCTAGTTCTCAAAAAACGTTAGGTTTCTCTTCTACATATAATCCACCCCGTAGAAGCCACCACTTCATTAAGTTCGCCCACAACTGGTGTTCTATTCATCCGTGAAGAGTTCCAAAGTTATCAAGAATCTGCCTAAGCGAAATATAGAATTCGGTATGAATATAAACATGAGTGATGACTTACAATGGCTTTGATGATGCGTAACATTTTCACACATAGATCAAAACTGAGTGGATATGGTGCAAATAATTAGCACTACAAGCAGATGTTCCGTTTGAAGAGCAGACAAATCAGATCATCGACAAAGTGAACTGCCGGACATTCTTCAAGGAGCCCAACCTGTTCTCGCCAAAGGGATTTGAAAGGCTTGTATTCACGCAGAATCCAGCGCGAAGTTAGGGCTAGTAAATCCAGAGACGAATAAAGGAGTAGAAGGCCAGGCATTTTCACACTATTTTCTTTCCATGGAGTACCGAACGGATCCCTTTTATATATAATAATTCTAGGAGGCATCGTTAAGTCTATAAAGGAGGACCTTTTCAGCTTCCGATTTCTAAAACTTCGACTGAACAAAGCCGTGGCTCGGGTCTCTGAAAAGCCCCCAATGGAGAATGGAGGAGCTCGATAGAGGCGGGCAAATAACGCGCCGACCAACAATGGAGGCACGAGAATAATGAGTGCACTGCAAACAAAGCCGCCATCTCAGCAATATAAGAGCGCTCGCCCAGCGGCTGGAACATAAAATGAACTCAAATGCTCGACACGTCTCTCAAACTTGCATGTGCATCTGCCAAACGAGATTTGAGATACAAGACCGCTAGATCAAGAGGCTTGTCTTCAGGAGGTAATAGTCACCCATGTTTAAATTGGTGTACATCTCACTCAGGCAATTTATCACTTTAACCTACCTCGCTTCAACCATAGGAAATTTATTTTAAGAAATAACAAATATTAACACATTTCCTGTATGAAATATGAAAACTTCAAGTCAGTCAATTTCCGAGGTATAGCTATGGTTCCATCGAGGTTTTGACTTGGTAGTAGAGTTTTCCTGAATCGCGAACAGAAACAGCGAATTGCATGTCCACATAAATTCAGTGTCAACTTGAGAAGCTTTTCAAAAGCATTTCAGTAATCTAAGAAGAATAAGAATATAAGGTGAAAAACGCACAATATCTTGTGTATTACACTCCAACTCACTCTATTTTTGTTAGTTAATCTTCTTACCTAATAACACCCCTGGTGTGTTTATTTGTTTGGTGTCCGCTTTTTCTGTCTCTATGATCACGCTCATAAGTATGCCAAATGACCGTATTTGTGATCCAAGTTTCACCAGTGTGCGAGCACAAGAATATTTTAATCACAGGTACCATTAGGACAGATACATTTATTTGTCATTCATATCTGGAAAACTTATTCAAGGAAAATATTGAATCGCGTCATTTTTGACGGGCCGTATACACTAGTCTCTAAATAAAACTCGACCGGTTGGAGGTCCCACGCCAGGGAGAGTAGTGAGGCAATAGCGGCAGAGTCGCGGCGGGGTGCTACGATAATGGAATTGGAAGGGCGGTCGGTCGGTAAATTTACCCGCACATCACGCACAAATTGTAAACCTAAAGCACAACCCGACCGCAATAAACTTCACGTTTTCATAAGCGAGATTTACGATGAAAATATTAGCACCATCAATGGTAACAAATATAAGACAACCCCGGAACAGAGGTCATTAAACACGATGGAAGGTTCATTTAACCTTGTCTCAAATGAGTCTTTACTCTGACATTTAACCCTTAAAAAGTTTGCAAAGTGACGATTCAAGTAGTAATGACGACAATGGTGCTGCAGATTGCTTGTACGAACGTAGATACCTTCTCAAATCCCATGATGAAGGAGAAAATAACATGAATTTAACAGAGAAGTTCAACTTACATCTTACACTAGCGAGGCACAAATTGTGAGACTAGTAGTTTTTCTACAAGACCCATACAGATTGTGTGGTGGGTAACTTTTGATACGCCCCAAGAACAAGTCTCGTAGGATTGGTCCGCACAACACATTACATCGACAAGTACGCACAGTACATAACACCATGATAAAGCAGAACACATGCCTCCCACCATCACAAAGTAAATCTCATCACACCATCACATAACCCAACACATCACATCATCACAAAGCCCAGCACACCACACCATCACGAAGTACACCTCATCACACCATCACAAAGCACAACACATCACACCACCACAAAGTACACCATACCACCACAACACACCACAAAGCCAACCAACACTACAGTCGCGACCACCAGTAAGCAGAGCAGCTCAGGAGCCCATAGCTGCCGCCACCATCCGACGCGCCGAGTCACGTCGTTGGAGCGGCCAGAAATTAATTCAACGGCCTGCGCAGGGCCCGATAATCGTTAGCGAGTCAATATCCCATGCACAGCAGCACCGCAGAGTTGACTTCGGATTAGGATTCCCACGAAACAAGAGATGTGTCCCTGTTCTGTTAGCTCAGCTTCACTTACATGAACACACGCCTACAGCATAACGGGTAAAAATATAAGAAACTCAAACACGATATGGACTTATTTGTAGTTAGGGTCAATTTAAGGTCAGAGTATATTTAAACAAGAATTTAATGTAGGGTGTAATTATTTTTAAAATCTTCTAAGTATAGTGCCTAGACTCACTAACACAGTATCGTAGTACCATAACAAATTCACACTACACGCAGGTGTACCTTTTTTGTAGAATCTTCAAAGCATAATGCTTAGAGTCACTAACACAATATCATAGTACCATGCCAAATTCACAGTGTAATTAACTTTAGTACTCTCTCTACATCACTTTTGAGTATGAGTCTTCTGAACTTGAGCAAGGATGCACGCACTACAAAGACCGAGCAATGTCGGGCAGCGCAATGCTAGACGGCGTGTCGTTGGTTGCAGATCGACATGAATCATTTGGTCATCTGGCTAACATATATCTGCTCCGCAAGACTCAACTATTCACCATATAGCTCCGTTCGAGTATTAGATGAAAATAACCTCCGTGGTGAAATCCATGTTACATTTTTCGTCAGTAAAAACTAAACATTTTTAGCGAAAATTCTGCTATGGGTAGCTGATCATCATTCCAAACATGGATTTGTTTACGTTTTTGTCTGCTGCCACTGCCACAGAATAAACTGGGAGGCGAAGGACACACCACTATCAAGCGTTCATCTCTTAGAAAAAGGCGATCTTGAATGATACAGTTTTAGCCGCACGACACAGCCTCAGACGTATCGAGTTCAGGGCGAACACTAATTAAATTACTAGGCTTGCTTATAAGATGGGTGTGTTGCCCAGGGGATCTCCAATGCTCGCACACCAAACTTCAATGCCAATTGCAGTAGTTCGTCATAGTACATATAACGTTAATCGAGTTAATTAACAGAGGTCACGTTAATTCTCTTTTGTTCAATGTAGCTTTCGAAGTGTACAGTGGAACAGATTTCTTGCACTGTGCGAAATTCATGCGCTGCAGCGCATCACTCAAGTGTTTTTGCTTCTCTTTTTTCCTACTTCGCCTCATAATCTCAACAGGATGCTTAAGCCAACTCTTTTCTTTCTCTAATGACGAGCACCGGACATTACCAACAGCAACCCAGAATTTATTGCCGTCGCTCTGACTAAATTTTATCAAGTTGTTTACGTAATGATCACCTCATTTGACCAGAAAGAGTGGTTACATCTATGTAGTATTTGTTCATACATGAGCGATCATGATAACAGTCATAGACCGTTTCGACACATCTCGTAAATCAAAGTTTTCATGATTATGGTCCAAATTAGTAAGAACATACCTCTCGTTTGTTTTTTATAACAATATGAGTACATGATGTAAATAGGACTTAGCCTTCGAGAAGCGTTGAAAAATGTATACTTGCAGCCTTCTATCGAGATTATTTAGAAAATTCTACAAATTAAAACATCAAAGAAAATGTTAAGCCCAGTCGCTTTTTACTCACATATCTGAAATCTCTAAGTTCGTAATTTATTCAGTAGTATCAGCAAGGAAATGCATTTCAAGCATCTTTTTATCCGTTTACGAAAAGAGTATCACAAAGCGATCTTCCCGTTCACTACAGGTCACCTTCCACACTGCTCCATTCTAGAATTTAGGAACAGACGTTCTTCCATATTAGCTCTCAACTAACATCGGATGAAGCCTTTATGAAATTAATTCGAGCGCATATCGTAAGTATATCTCGTGAGCTTTATTCTAAGACCCAAGTATGAGAACAAAGTCTTAGAATATTTGGAACCTGCGACAGTTATACCTCATTATCAGATTTACGAAGTTCAGGCTTCACAGATTTTATTCTCCTACAATAGTGTAGGTTTATCAACACGAGCAGCGAGAATATCTCCAAAACTAAAAACTGAGAACCAACAGCGAACAAAAGAGTATTGGACGTCCTCGCATGATCCGCTGCCGCCACTTTTAGAATCAAATTAAAGAGAAAAAACACACCCCTATACGAACGATAAATTCCCATTAAAATGAAATCATCCGCAGCTGATCGCTGGCAAAATTTTGTAGTCTTCTAAATATATTTGAAGAATACATTGCCAGTGAGCGTCTTCAGCATAGTCAGCAGGAAATTTATCTTGCACTCTGAAAACATTTCCTTACAGTATCCATGGCCAAATCAGAGCACACCAACCCAATGCTACAAAACTTAGGAGCCCCAGCGTTTGAAGCGTGAACCATAAATAAGGCTAAATTAAAGGCCTTGTAGTAAGTCTCCTTGATGATCTCGCAAGGCATTTTCCCTCACCGCAGTCGAGTCCCTCAGAGAGAAAGCTTGTAAAAAGAAACACAGCGTGACTGAGCGACTCTGAATGCCTTCCCTTCGTGCCGCAGGGGCATCCATCAGGCGCTCTTCCACCTGGTTCTCGATTTTGCGGGGCTCGAGCAGTGGTGGTACGAGTGCGATAGCGCAAAGTGGAGTTTGGTGCTCGCTAGAGTACCTATGAAGTGTGGTGTATATTACACAAATGGTTGACTCAGAAAATATTAGGCAAAAAATTAAATCTACGACATAGCGTTACTGTTGGCAAACATGCCACCTGGTTCTCGATTTTGCTGGGTTCGAGCAGTGGGGGTACGTGTGAAATAGTGCGGAGCGGAGCTCGGTGCTCGCTAGAGTACAGACGCAGTGTGGTGTGTATTACCCTCATGGTTGACTGAAAAAAATTATTTAAAAAATTAACTTAACGAAAAAACGTTCGAGTTAGCAAACTTGGATAGACATTCCGCTATATACATATTTATTTAAATTATCGCATTTGGATGAACGCCCTAGAGCATAAATTTAATTTTGGCTTTTATTTGCGTATCTTGAACAGTTCATTTGAATGGTCGTGGTCCACTAACACGAAACTCACGCACGAGCCCAGTAAAATAAATGCTGAAGAATAAGATAACAGCATTCGAGGGTAGCAACACTCTAAAATATAATTTCACCATTATTTAACGCTTTCTGCAGCTTACAACAAAGCAATACGGATTTTAAAGATATAAGCAGCTGTCCTCTTGCCTCTAAATTTACTCGATAACCTCCGTGAAGAGCATGAACAGTAAACTGATAAAAACTCCTTGCAATGCAGGAATAAAATTGTAATGCCACTTTTTCATACTCAAGGAAACCTGGCTTATTACAAAAAGTAAAATAAGTTCGATAAAAGTAAATTGCTCACAACCACACAGAAAAATTAACCTTGAATAAAAAAAAACTTAAAAGTTAAGAAACAGAATCATAATTTTTCCCTAAACTACGCAAAATTTTAGTTATAAACCCATAATCAGCAGCTCAAATATTCTGTTTTCAAGTTATGACTCCCACAGGAAAAGAAAACAAAAAAATTTTAGTTTGTTTGAGTGACACGCACATGGATCACTGAGCAAAAGAATCCTGTAACCTTATCCTTCAGAGGCAGGAGTTGACCCTAGAACAGCCCAAGGTCCTCATTTGTAAAGCTGAAATGTCATTTTCAACCTCCTTTTTAGTAACGCCGATGCAGTATTTTTGCACAACCAAACACTATGATAAGGTTCACTTGGAATATTTACAAGGTACTAATCAATTTGCGCCAGTCAAGTATAAGGGCAGAAGTCTGTCACCATCAAAACCAGTGCTTTCATTCAATTCAATTCGTATTAAAACAAATAATCCTTGCTGAACATCAATCAAATATTTTCAAACCGTCAGAGTTTAATTCTTACACATTGATGTTAACATATTTGTGAAAATGGACGAATGCATGAAATTTTTTCGAAATTTCACATTTTTTTTAATATTTTTTAATCTCAGGTAGAATTACATCAATTCTAAAAATGAACGCAAACATAATTTATAAGCCATAATGATAAGTAGGTCCACACTCAACACCTTTTGCTTTAACTTCTAGTCTTATCATTTGCTCGGCAAAGTAAAGAGTTCGTATACGACGTCAAATAATAGGATCGATTTCACTTCAACATACTCATCTAACAATTTTACCTTACTTTCCATCATGAGTTGCTTGACTGAAAACAAAACATAAAGTATAAATGTCATTTTCGTGCAGTTTTACCACCGACGAAGTTATCTAAGTTACCTAAGTTTTTTAATTTTAGCCATCCCCAATCTCAAACGCCTCTGCTTACGATTTTTTGGCCTGCGCAAGAAATTCAGTATTCGACCAAGGAAGTCTCACTAAATATCACCCTTGGAAAATGAGCTCTTCTCCTTTTCTCCTTGATGCATTACGATTATAGGAATGAATTTTTTATCAATTGGGAATGAATCTTTCAATGTTCTTTGGCCAGGCGTTTGTTCTTCCACAAGATAATGTTTTGGAAGCATCACCTTCAAAATAGAAACATTGGGTTACTTTTTTACACTTCAACAGGGAGTATTAGTCATCCATATTGTTCGTTAAGCACTGAAATACGAATTACTGTGTACAACTATTACATTCATGAGATCTTCCGCCAAAATTTATAGTTGAGTATTTTTGACCGATTTCGTTACTTTGTTCACAAGTATTATGAAAGTGAGCTACGCGTGATTTGATCATGATTTCAGATTAGATTAGATTATAAGTTACTTTAAGCCTCCCTAACCACAACAAAGGTATTCCCAGAAAAGGAAGGAGTAAGGCATCAGTTAAAATGGAAATAAAAGAACAAGGAGTTCATGCACAAGGTTTGTGCTCGCATCCTGCGCATAGAAACAGCAAGATTGGAGGATGTTCATGAGACTAAATTGAAAAGAAAGTTATTGGCGGAGAAAAAAGACAACAGTGAATCGAAAAAAGGAAGTTCATAACAAAAGAAAAAAACATATTCTATATCAAACATTGGAACGCCTACCTAACCACCAGCTCGGGACTTCTCATCTTTCTCTTGGGATGAATGCATGTTATTGCAATCATTTCGAACTTGAAATAATTTCTTGTAACCACTAGTAAATATGAAAGATTTTCTTCGAAGCATTTGAAATAGAATTGAAAATAGAAATAAAATTTTTTGCATTACTTTAGTCTTTAGTTCCTTCATGTCAAAGTTAAGAAATCCTTAGTCAAGAGAATTTCGTAACTTTTACATGCACTTCGAAAGTGATTATCAATATCCAATACCAGTAACAGGAGTAGCAAGATAATATCGAAACCGTCCTTGCGGGTAAAAATAGCACCCTACTCAATCAAGAACGTTATTCCAGCATGAGCAGTAGCAATAATAAAACCTGAGTAACAGAAGTAGCAAAATAATATCCGAGTATTACTTGTCATGAAAAATTGCGCCTTACCCAACAATGAACATTATTCCAGTAAGAGGAGTAGCAATAGTTAGAGATGTAGCAATAGTTACAGAAGGAGCAATAGTCAGAGTAGCAATAGTTAGAGTAGAAGCAATAGTTAGAGTAGCAATAGTTAGAGAAGTAGCAATAGTTACAGAAGGAGCAATAGTCAGAGTAGCAATAATTAGAGTAGTTAGAGTAGCAGCAATAATTAGAGTAGAGTAGCAGCAATAATTAAGAGTAGCAATAGTTAGAGTAGCAATATTTAGAGTAGCAAAATTTAGAGTAGCAATAGTCAGAGAAGCAACACTTAGAGATGTAGCAATAGCTAGAGAAGTAGCACTAGTCAAAGTACAAGTTTAGCGCCAACTCCCCCGGAGCGCACGCGAGTCTCACCTGCACGTTCACCCCGTGCGTAATTACTAGAAAACGACAGCCACATTAGCGCGGCACAGACTGCGTCAGATCAAAGGCCAAGGCTTGCCCTGCTCTCCAAAGTAAGGCAGTGAAACGGCCTTCGCATGCAATGAATTCCTTTGCAGGAATACATGCTAATTGCTGCGCAGGAATAAATATATTACTATAGATGGGATAAATGTTCTCAGGTGCACAGGTAAAAATATTAGGTACTCGAACACAAGGTACTTTTATTATAACGCATACGTTCCTTCTTTGTAGAGGTTTCGCTTAAAAGGTTTCCGTGGTACATATAAAGGATCCCATGCGCTAAATCGGTGGTCATAGGAACAATATAACAAATTTACTGTGCATTTAGCCAGTACACACGCGAGCCACAGTGTCTATGCGCATTTGTTAATAAACTGGAAAGAAAAAAATGGTAGCATGGGAAATTCACCGCTACAGCGAGAGTGAGCGTATAAAGACTTGCATCTTTGCAAATTACTTAAAATGAAAAACATCACTTTGGATTCCAGAGGATTTCAAAACTGCATATTATCTGTTGAAAGATGATCGGCATTTTGACACAATGCTGAATAGATGGATGGCTGTAATATATAACTAACCTACAGTACTCAGAAGTAAATTAATACTGCTACTCAACTGAACCTTCTCATACGAGAAAACATAATACGCATAAGCAGATTTTCGAAATGAAACGTTGTTTCCTACAGGGGCAAAGATATTCAGGGGTACAGATTAAGGTCGTAGGAGAAGCAAAATGATAAAATCACGAACACTTTCCCAAAGTTAAAAAAGTAACCCACTGTTACAATGGGTTAAAATAGCCCCATAGTACAAAACAACGCACCAAAAATATCACCTGTAAAAACCCCAGTGCGCGTTGCGCTTTCGAGACACGTTGAAAAATCCACACGAGGAAAAAAGATAAAGAAGCACTACAGTTCAGCACTCGCCGACCCGCGCTAAAGGCAGTCATGCCGTGACGACCGAGGCGCGGGTGCCGCTATGGAGAAGACATGCGGGGAGGGACTGTATGCCGTGCGGGGAGTCAACTTTCGGCGCGTCCGGAAGTTCGTTAAAGCGCCGGTGACGTCCGCGCTGACGAGAGAGTCGTGCTCGTCGCAACCTGCGCCCATTTTTGCGTCAAGTTTTGAGGCAAGTCGCCGAGCACGCGCCGGGCGGGTGAGGGCGAGACTGTGAAAGTTCATCCGTTCTCGCGCACGTCGTAAACAACCCGCGCCCAAAAATGGAGGACTCAAAAAACAGAGGAAAATTACGCCGGTCGTTGCTTGCTTCCTAAAATGGGACAAAAACCTGAGTAAGCGCGCTTCGTGAGGGACTTTTGAATAAACAAAGGGTAATTGAGTAAATTTTTTGTTCAAAATAAACGGCGTGCATTTTTTGGTAAACTTATGCGTCTCCCTACTTAGCCAGTTGCTGTAATTTGTTCGCTTTGGCTGAATTTTGCAACGCCTTTTGGGCTGCACCTTGATAGTTAAATGCGATGTATCTTATGGTTTGAAAACTTGAAGAACAACAAGCACTTCCCTATGACAATGAAATAACTGTAAACACTAGACCTACTCTAAATGTTCATTAGATAAATAATAGAAGGAAATGACACTGGTTTGGCAAAAAACAAGAATGTATTTTCCGTACAGCAAAATATCTGATTGTTATTGAGGGTCATAATACAAATCCAAGGTTACTAATGATATTATACTGAAATTTAAACCAAGCCCAAAGTATGAAGCTTTATTGAATAACGAAGCCATGACACAGCAGGGTTTCCTACTGAATGAGCGTCCAAGTAACTTCCAGCACGAAACATAATTACAAGCTGCGTACTTTAATTTCTGTTGACAACACCTTCAGTTTTGCTTTTTTTGCGCAAATTTCGAAATCCTACGTGATTTTGTGGAATATGTTGGAAAACAAAGAAAATAGAACACGCATTAAAAATTATCCCAAAATGACGCTGTTGCAACTCACGATGAAATCGCTAGACTGACCATTTCTTAAAGCTATTGGGCGACATTTTTACTCGAAAGACGCTCAATATAATAAAATTGTACAGCCCGTAATCAATATTCATCCGATAAAAACCAGCAGACGATAATGTAAGAAATCAGAATGCAGTGAGAAAGGATGCGAATCGGAGTCCCCACGCTCTCAGCCTCTTGATGTCCTCAATAGCACGTCGGTTGTGGGACAGCGCGTTCATGGAACTGACAGGCGCACGTGGAGAGCACGAGGCGTCATTCGCACTTCCCACGGTACTGTGCGCGCACGATCTTCGAGGGGCGAGAGCGACAATGCGTGTACAGCTCCCTCCCTAGGGACCGAAACTTCTGCTGCATCAAGTTCTTAAATGTAATGGGAATTCGCTGGACCAGTCAGTAACATGCGTTGATTTCACGATCAATTTTGGCTTCCCCTACTTTTGACTAGAGTTGTGAAATAGTTGAAACGAAATGCGCACAAATAAGTTTTTGCAATTATTTGAAGCTGTCGTAGCTTAGAATGAAAAATCGATGATTCCTGGCGGGTTTAAACACCCGTTTCTTCGCAGTTACTATAAGACATCGTTAGGTTATCGAATAACATAAACTCCTGAATGTCAGAGTCCATAGGTACTTGCAAATTTAGCATTTCTTCTGATTATCTTAGAAGATCTTATTTTGTCAGTAAAAGGTTATATCATGGCAGTACTCTCAATAAAGTAAAAAGTTATATCGAGTAAAATTATCAGGTTGTATCAGTAAAAGGTTATGTAAAGACGGTACTCTCCGTACAGAAATAGTAAATGATGGCCTAATGAAGAGAATTATCTTAAAATACGTTTATTGAAGAGAAACAAGCGATATTGAAGCTATGAATCGGCGCCTACAATGTACGGTAAATTCAGCAAGTTGAGAAACACAGTCTGACATCCTCTCTTTATAACATGTCAGAAGTTTTTTTTTAACATTTAATAGGAACTGAGGTTAGACCACGGGGCTGAAAATATGCATGCATCTTGTTGACTAAGCTTGTGTACTGCGAAGCAACTCGCAGAAGTATTGCCAGAACTCTTGAAAAATTATTCGACTGAGTATTTGACCGTTAAATTCTCATCAATTCAGTAACATGTAACATGTGAGATGGGAATGAGGAAAGTCTAAGGACGCATTCAGCAGTATCGAACCGCAAACTTTTAGAACATCCAAGGGTGCTTACAGAACAACTCAATTCAATACAAAACATAGGATCTGAAAATAAAAATGAATTGAATTACACACTGTTGCATGTTTTCTCATATACGACGCAAGGGAAGCGAAAATTCTTCGGGAGATGAAGCCAAATTGATTAGTTCAAAGGGACGCGCGTCTGTAGCAGGCAGGTGGTCTGAGGAAGAAAATAAATTCTCAATTGTTAGTATTTATCTCGACCCAGTTCGTGGTACCCCAGTCTAATTTTTTCACCGGGGCATCCACGATTTTAGCAGCTCAAGTATAATTTCTGCATAGGTCTGCCAAAATTACAGCTGTAACAGCGACGACCATTGCATATACTCGTCTCTCCGCTGGTGGTACGTTGCGATGCGTAGTTGGAAGGTAAAGACTCACAGCTCTCTACGTACACCGCTAGCCAGCGCATACAGGTGTGCGTAGTGAAGGTCACTTTAAAAGATAACATCAACATTCAAGTTGGTTTGATTATAGCGCATCTTTTGAAACATGTACAGAGTTCACACATTTAGGTAAGGCTCGCCGAAGTTATCTGAAACTTAGATTACTTTCCGCAGGTGCTTCTAATTTCAACGAGCGAAAAAAATCATCGATAGAAGCTAGGTGAATCAATTAAAAACCACAAGGTCAACCGATTTACACGTTTTTTATGAGAATGGAAAACCCTGCGATCATGCGCTCATCTATGTGTAAATCTAGCGATGTTCTGCAGACTTGAAAACAGCAAATTTAGTTAGAAATCGACGGGAAAATTTGGATGCACGGATCCAACAACTCGCACAAAACTAAAGTAAATTTTACATAGAAAAATCTTCATCAGAGAAAATTATTTAGCCGATTTTAAATAAAATGTTAAATTTCCTGATAAACTTGAATTACACACCAAGCAGATTTAGAAAACGACTTATGAGCACTGAGAGACTTATGAACGAATCCCAAATATAAACACTAGTGTTTTAACCAACTTGGAACGAAAAAGCCACTTGGGTGCATGAGGTTAACGTCGCAACGACTCTAATCTGAAGACTCATATAAGAACAGACGCGTTAACCGATAGATATGCTAACAAACGACACTAACGAAGCTGTTGGAAGGAACCTTCACACTGCAGAGGCCGTGAGAGGACCCGCTGATGCGACGAGTCCTCTCTCGCCAGTCGCGTGGCCGACCGCCGCTCCCTGTCGCGGGCTCGTGCACGACTCATCGATTGAGCGCAGGGGCGTCTTGGAGCAAATGATCGTATTCTGTACTGCAGGCAAATTCCTCATATACTTGGATTACTTTCCAAGCAGATCTATCAGCCCTGAAAGACTTATGAATGAACACCAAATGTCAACACAAACGACATAGTATTTCTGTACGATAGGCAAATTCCTCATATATTCGGATTGCTTACCAAGCAGATTTAAAAAGAGACGTACCAGCACTGAGAGACTTGTGAATAATACCACACATCGACACAAACGGCATTGTATTTCTGTACGACAGGCAAATTCCCGATACACTTGCATTGCTTATCAAACAGATTTAGAAAGAGACGTATCACCACTGAAAGACATAAGTGAATCCCAAAAATGAACACAAACGACATTAACGACATTGTATTTCTGTACGGCAGGCGTAGCTTCATCGGAGCATATGATCATTTCAGCCGTAACGTGCTGAGACAGTTGACGAATGATCACGAATGATCAGTCGGAAGCTTGTATAAGTACTCGTAACATCAACACGTGTATCTCTGAAACAACCAAATAAAGCCCAGGGTCAAAATTGATTAAATGGCATGACGGGTTTGGTACGTGTCCCTGGTACAACCGAACAACTCAGAGATGAAATCTTTCGTGCATTACATCATTACATCAGTGATCATTATATCGGAAATATTCATATTTCATTCATTACATCATAAACATTCAAATATCATTCATTATATCGCAAAACATGTATCTTTCACTACACCATAAAAATCCATACATCATTTACTACATCATAAGCTTTCATACATCGTTCATTCCATGATAGATAGACACGTGAGCACACGTGAGCAGTAACGGTCAAGTTACAGATTTCTTTGTCGTAGGCATAAGCATTCTTCTGTATCACGCTCATACGAATAGTTGTAATGACCGTATCTGTGATACGAGTTTCACCAGTGCACAAGTACAAGACTAGTTTGTATCACGGGTACTGTCAGGATGGAGATATTTGTTTGTCATCCACATCTGGAGAATTTGTTCAAGAAAGGTATTGAATCCCGTCATTTTTGACGAGCCGTGCACACTAGTATGATGATAATCTGAGCACATGCGCAGAAACAGCCAAGTTACAGAATTCTTTGCCGATGTCTGAGCGCAGGCAGTCAACGAAGGCACTCAATCTCAGCCCTCGCTTCCGCAGGGCGTGCGGTTCCCTGCTACCCTCGGCTCGCACCCTCCAAAAATCGATGGTCAATCTCCTGCCAGTGACAAAGGAATGCGAGTGAGGCCTATCACGGGGAGATTTAACGACGGAGCTTTTCGCGTCGTGACCGATCGTTTTCCTTTTTCTAGGGGGAAGTGAAGGGAAAGTCATGATTTACGGTAGAAAGATATAAATTAAATAATATATTAATACAAAATAGTGTTCAGTTTGTGGTGTGGAGAATTTCAATGAGAAGGAAATCGGAGCATTCGTTTCTACTTTTAAAAACAGGATTCGTTATTTTCTGTTTGAAAGAATATTCACTACCTAAAAACCTAAAAGGCGCTCCAGATGAGCAACGAAGATAGTAAAAAAATCCAACATTAAAAAGCTGAGATACATTTTCATGCAAAAAATAAGTTCAACCGAGTAACATTTCAAGTTTCTTTTCTCTTTTTTTCAAAGCCAGCTGCCTTCATTTTTGGCATCACTCTAATTTTCCAATTCTACATTAGATCGAAAAAGAGGCAACACCACACTACTAATCCGAGCCGAAAACCAATTCCCAGAAAATTACCGCACAAAAAATTAAGTGCCTTGAGTTTATAGAAAGTTAAGCGGATGGTTTCAAGTCATCCGTTCTGACAACTTAAACGGATAGTTTTTGTACCCACAAAAAAACGCACAATCTAGATAGCTTTCAATATTAACGATTGGAGCCTTTAAAATAATCGATGAGCAAGCGCGGCTTGTGGAGAACGGAAGGACGCTCTCATAAAATTTCCAACTTGTTACAAGATCACAACTGCAAGTGGTAGTAGCTGCACTTTTAAAATATTTGTTGCTACAGTGTACATTGAATAGTAAATCTCTATTATGTTATACGCATACCTTTAATTAAGCCATAGAATGAAAACAGACAAGGATTAGCGTAATACAAAATCTGTCTCAACTGCGGGCAAATAAAAACTAGCGATGGACCAAATTTTTTTTAATCGAAGACAATTAATTTTTCTTATGGAAAATGATCATTGGGGCATGACGAATGCTCTATTCTCAACAGTTACTCAAGCTTATTAACAGACTGCAAAACTGATCTCAGAAGCAACCTTGCAGAAGAAAAAGAAACATGCACTTGAAAGAGTTAATAGAAGCGTACTGGAACACCGGTTATCTAAGTATGAAAGTTAGTTAGTCAGGGAACTGAGCGAGAAAAGTTTAATTAGAAGACCATTTAATGAATATTTTGACTTAAATGAGAAACCAGTCCTTTAGTACAATTGCATAACTTGTTGAGGTAAGAGCTACATTACAACTTACGAGTATCGTAAAGTATCGTAAAGTATATTTAAAGATTTTTAAACTATCGAGATATAGTTAGTAACCAAGCTTGATGAAACAAAGATTTAAGTCATAGTAAATTTAGCGTACCATTGACGGGATGCGCTGATCCAATACATTGAGTTAGTTCCCATGAAACATATTAATCGAAAAAGAGAGAATAAACCGAGTTATTTCACCGTAACTGAATACAGTATTATTGAATCGAGTGCTAAAAGATTTTTTCCAATTATATCGACACATGTCATATAATGTGTGCTGGCTTCTTCAAATCTTATTTCTATAACTCAAAATGGCAATTACAGCCACCACTGATCGAGCAGGTATTCATTCCAACACCTGGGTGGAATGGGGGATAGCGGCTGTCATCTATTCCAAAATTGAAGAAACACCGAGCTCGCATGCAGGGCTCGAACACCACACATTCCACTGGAAAGAATAGCAACCACAGAAATGCTGAACATGAAGAGTATGTGCTAATCTATAAGTTCTATTGCACGCATTTGATGGTTCTAGCATCGTTTTTCATTCAACGTGTGAGAGTGACATATCATCATCATCGTATATTACATGCTCTAGAACCATCATGAAGTTAAAATACCATTCTCGCTTAACGATGAAAAATACCTCAATGCCACAAAGATTCGACATGAACAGTATTACATGCTCTAGAACTATCATGAAGTTAAATTATCATTCTCCCTCGACAATGAAAAACACCCCAATGCCACATAGACTAGAGCTTCCAAGCGTGTTGGGAAGAGCAAAATGCAGAATACGTCTCAGAGAAGGCAAGCTGCAGCAGCGTCTCCAGGCGCCTTCGCCGCGGGTATCGGACAGACGGTGTCTTCTCTGCGGGCAGCAGATGGAAATTCCAGTAGGAATATTTCAGAAGTGAGGCCCGTCGTTGAACACAAAGAACTGGTATCACCCCATACCGCGCCGCTCGTTACTTGGACGCAACACAATCAACTTCGAGGCCGATCTTGCATCAACACATCGCCCGCAAGTTACCTCGAGATGTCTCGAATGAAGCACCCGCTCAACCTATCCTCCAAATCGTTTCTATTAAGCGCTTGCTTAGCCCTGAGGCTAAAATCGATCACAGCAACACATCCCTTGAAGCTTAGACTAAGTCGAGAATCTAAAAATTATCTTGTGAACTCAATTTTCACAGCACGATTGAAAATTTAGAGAACGCGCGCGCTCTTTGTATCTGGAACTAAAAAGGATCGCACAATATTTTTAAATTACATCGGTAAAATGACAGTAAAAATTCTTAAGACAAAAAGGCGAACCGTGGAGAAACGTACCTTTCAAAGTTTTAAAGAAAAATCTCAGGATGAGAATAATAAATTAAACTCTTAAAAATGTACCTTTCAAACTCTAAGAAAATTCGAGGGATGAGAGTATGAAAATAGACACAAATAAACTCAATAACAGGAAAAATTGCTATTTGTTAAATAGTTAAATTTGAGGCAACTTAGAGGTGTAAATTGTAATGCCTGCACACAATAGAATTCAGCCACACTCAGCTGAAAGAATGGATTAAACGAATACCTGGTTTGCACGAACAATAACATACGAGTAAATAAATGAATGCACGTCTAACTTACAACAAATAAGTTTCCAAAACAAAATGAATTCAATTTAATAACTAGAATTTCACATTAATATTCACGGTGTGGGATAAAACCTGATCAAAGAATAGAAATACATGACCAAACACAGCCACTAGCGGCATAGCGCATTGTATTTCTGGTACGGCGACTTCACAATTCTACCCAGCAGCTGAATATGTATATATAACTACAGCTGAGACATACATTTTTAATTTTACTGCAATATAATTGCCTTTTGCAGCTGCGTCTGTGCGTATACCTGCAGCTGCGACAGACATCATTACATCGACTGCAAATAAAATTGCACACTTCAGTTACGTGTAACAACTACAACTGTAACAGACAACATTACTAAAGCTGCAAGTGCGCGCAAAACATGTGTGAATTAGACGTAAGAGTTGGATACGTTACAATGTAAAAGCAGAATGTGTTGGCATCCTGTATACATAACACAGCCTCCTCAAACACATAAGAACCAATATTGTAAAACAAGACGAGTATGTACCACGGTAGAGGAAACAAGGTAAGGTCATTTCTATGGCGGAAATTACACTTCTTCTTGTTCGGGTAGCCAATAGAAAGGCTTTATTTCGAACTAACTTTATGACGTCACCAAACCGCAGTGTCGTTAGGCCAATAGTGGAGACGGATTTGGGAGTAGCAGTGCTACCAGAAGCAATATGAGCGCTGCTATTGGTTCGTTGCCGTGACGTCAGCACACCCACACAGTCGACAAAAAAAAGACTGGTTTGAACCTACCTTGTTTCCTTTACCGTGGTATGTACATCCATGAACTAATTTTATAACTAAACTTCACTCATAACTGCTGTAATACCTACGCCATGTTAAAATCACAAACTAACACGCAACACTTACGATTACTCTACGCATGCTTAATACACACAGCCATCGCGCATCAGCCACATCGCTGCGTGCCAAATAGAGCCTTTTTTGACAACTTTAATGGGCACATCAAGCACTCGATAAAATCTTTGAGCCCCTGTTATTCAAACATTAGGAACCAATAATAGTCATGACACGAGTTTCAATAGCCACATAATGAATTGAGTAAATCTTTAAAAGTGTGCACTATACGACAGCGTCAACAGGACCACGCATGGAACATGAGCACATGCAGTAAGGCACGAGTAGTGGGCTAGAATTGTGATCACCATATACAGGGAACAACGCTTGCTAAGGTGCACCAAATGTAGGAAAACGTGCACTCAAAATGTGCGTAACTCTTTCTCGACCACAGGGATGATCCTTCCCAAAAAAAACTCATTCAATACCGTTGGGATCTGTGGTTCCATTATTGAATTCCAGTGGGGTAATTCATCCCATTTAAATTTAAGGGCATGCCCCCGACATAATTTCTTCACTTTCTTGACATTTTATGGATGACTTATGCTACACATGCAATGAGCCACAAACGCAAGATATAATTATTATATTCCAAAACGTTTGCCATGAAAAACAATAAAAATGCCCATTTTCACATTGGTTCCCTGAGAATCGACCCAACAGAATCCCTGAGAATCGACCTATTGGGATCTATAATAACCGAAAACTTGCATCAACTAAAAAGGCCCGGTTTGGTAGCAAGAGGGTTAACAAGCACCCACAATAAACAAAGTATTAATGGACGAAGTATAAAGCAACGGCCTCAACACGGACCTGATGTATACCGAGTATTGTGCCTGATGTATACAGAGTATTGTGCCTGATGTTTACAGAGTATTGTGCCTGATGTATACCGAGTATTGTGCCTGATGTTTACCGACTATTGTATTGTGCCTAACGTATACCGAGTATTGTATTGTGCCTGACGTATACCGAGTGCCCCCAACACGCGCCAAACATTGGCAGAAGATGGCAGCTGTGCAAAGACACGCGAGACGGCGTCATAGCGAGGGTCTTTTTCCGTAGCATTCGATGGTGAGCATCACAGTTGCTTTACGAGACACGGGGCCGATTGCCTTCTGAAGTCTCCATCTTTACGACTGGGGCCTCACTAAGAGCACAGGGTTGCATCAGGGGCCTTCATTAGGCTCTTAATTAAGAGATAAGGGCCATGCGAACCTCCCTTCCACGCAGGATCGCCTTCTCCATTTCACCCAGAGGATGTCGTCTCATGTGTGTAGATGCCAAGCGACAGACGCGCCAATTTCACGATATTTACTTCGAGATGGAGTGTAACTTGGAATACTAACACTGCAATAACTAAGCTGCAAACGAAACATTTGCAAAGCATACGTGATTGAGAATTGGATTAGAATATCCTAAAGGTAGTTTAGAATCACTAAAATAGTGGTTGCATATTTAAGAGCCTTGAGAACAACTTAAATTTAAATTTAAATTGGGAATTGATTTTTACTACATGAACAACCGAACGAGAGAAAACTGGACCGTTGCTCATCATTACTACTACTACACACATTCAACACCTTTGTATTTTTGGTTCACTATCAATGAAAATGCGCTACAACTCAACATCAGAGTAAAACTTGCCTATGTAGAGAGGCAATATTTTAAAGCATTCAGAGTCGACCCATAATTGCTGATGTGAACGGAAAAATTCGCTTCTATAATCAGCTGTAAGATATTTCATTTTATAGAATATGTCCCATACTGTGTTGTTAGAATTTCGCTTCCAAAGATCGGTTCCTTCCTCATTCAGATGTTGGTGACAATTTGACGCCAGAATTGATTGACAATACAATCAGAAAAAATCAATGAGTTAACAGTCCGAAATTACATGGAGAGACGGGGATCTAGTACTAAATGAGCGCCCGTACCAAACACACAAAATACTCCTGGCCACAGGGGCAATACATTTTTCAACAAGAAACTCGCATCGTCGTATACTCGTATCATAATCTAATTGGTCAACATCACACGTTAAAATGAAATGAAACTCGCATCGTCGTATACTCGTATCATAATCTAATTGGTCATCACACGTTAAAATGAAATTCGTTCCAGTTTACCCAACACTGCACAACGTCGCATCTGTGCGCAACACTATTTGCTGTTAACCCCATGTCTTCTCGAGAATATAATATACTTGAGAGCGAGTTAAACAGTTAGTAAAAACCATCTCGAGCAGGCAAAATAAACAAATTCAACGTGAATCGAGAAAAGACTAAAATGAAGAAACTGATCAAATAATGATCCCATTCCGTCAAAGAACAAAAAAAAAACAGATCGCATTTTGAACGTGAAAACCAGAACAGAAATAAGGTGATCAAGAGATCCCGTGCCGCGTCGAAGAATAAGGACACTACCGTATTTGTTAAGCTCCTTCCCATCGTGCTCCAGGAGGGCTCAAAACTCGTCAATAGCTGAAGAATCCTGTTTTGCAGGTGTGTTTTCAACAGAGGAAACTCAGCGTTCACAAAAAGATGAAGGGAGAGGGCGTTAAACTCGTTTCTTTTTGTCTGTGATGAGTTTATTTTGCTGCCATCCTCGCGTAGACAGAATATTTTTTGTGCTTATATATATACACACCTTTGTAAATATATTCACATATTTGTATAACGCTTCCAGTAGTTGAAATTCAATTCTTGAGTGAATAAATTTTAGTTTATTTTGTTTCATCAACAAATGGACAAGATTTCAAGATTAAAACAAACATTGAACAAAAATCATTTAGCTGTTGACCACTAAGTATTTGAACGATGAAGATCACAAGGAAAAATGATTTGAATTTACATCGCACAGTATAACAATTACAAATAAAATGCACAGTGTGAATTTCAACGCTGAATTTAATTTTACTGACGAACATAAACAAAAATATACCTCGTAGCCAACACCCATGAATAAAATCCGAAGTATTCCTTCCCGTGAACTTGTAATTATTCTTGATTTCAGGTTTTCCAAGGAAATTTTGAGGGGCATCAACGTACTTACCATCAGCTAGCCCGTCGAGTAGCTAACGTCCCACATATGAAAATCCAGCGAGTGCCTACGTACGTAACCGTTGCATCAACCTACACACCGAAAGACTATTTCCAGCCACTGCCGCATCCCAAAATCCACGGAGATCATGAGGTTTCAAGGCTCGTCTTCGGAATTAGTGAACGTCTCTAAAGAAAATATATGGACGCTTCAAACGAATGGAATCACAAGCGCAATTATCGCTGGCGACTGTTACACAGTCACAAATGTCAGGCCCTCAATTTACGACGGGCCGTAAATGGAACTCGCTTATTAATAATGAAAAATATAACGCGCCTTAACCAACAATGTTCCTATGAACCAGAGAAAACCACTTTTTCTAACAAGCTTTGCATTCATGTGCGCGTCTGCAAAACGCGTCTCGTTAACGACGAAGGTCGATTTTAATCGTTCGACGCACTGTGATAACAATAGTACATTTCGAAATGACTGCGCACTGAAGTAACCCACAGCAACACTTGGAAGGCAATGAATACGTTTCATGGGTGTTAATCTGAACAAGGTTTGTTGAAGTTCGTATTTCTCATCAGTTCGTATCACGTGCCGTAGGAAGAGTAAGGCCAAAATGAATCATACAATTTAAGAAGTACGAGTGTGTCTCTTTACCACTAGCAAAAATTAGACCAATTTTTCACTCTATACAAAATATCAATGAGTTAACATTTGATGAATAAGTCTTCAGGTACCACTAAAATCAGCTAATCGTCATGTAAAAAAACTCAAATTTATCATTAACCCTACACGCCGCTTGTCCATTAGAAGCAGAAATCGATATTCTTTTACTGATGAACAATAGCATCGAGAAATTCGTGAAGGCCGTCAACTTCAGCAACAATGGTGACAAGCTTAGTCCTGAGTTCAAGTACTGTAGTGTAAGTGATCATTCTAGATGAAATTAGGAAACTGACAATCGCCATCCACACTTCCCTAATTCCTGCCTTAAATGACAATCAAACTTTTTTTTTTTTTAACGCCTTACCATGAGTCTACGAGCTGTCTCGTAGATCTGACACATACCTGGAAAAAGAAAGAACAAACAATTAGTTCATCGAAAAAATCGAAATGAGATTTAAAGTAATACACTGAAAGCTAATAAAAGCAATTAATTATTAAATAAAATATTTGATTCTGAAATATGAATAAATATAGCGGGTAACCAAATAGCGGTGTGGCCTGTGTCAGGCGTTGCGTTAGTTGTGAACGAGGAAAATTTCGGGATTCTAATACACTGCATATGGGGCTTTAGTTCGCGTATTTTAGAACCCACAAAATGAAATGCTTTCAGATACGAATGTTTTAATTTATGAAGAGTATTTCTAACAATTATTCAGCTACTGAAATTTCTGTTAATGTTGTACGTAAACACAAGAGAATTGCTACAGAGTTACTACACATATGAGCAAGCATGAATTATTGCTGTGGAAAAAGCTATTGAGTGCTTCCTCAATGAACGAAACGCTATCTGTTCTCAAGTTAGGGGGCATCAAGTTTTACGAACTTCAATTTATGCGAATCAAAGTTCGTATCAGTTGTGCACAACTTAATTCAAGCACGGCATTAGTTGAATAAATGGAACTAATCTTTAACAGAACTAAATTAGGTTCCCAGAAGATGATGTCGACTAACTCGAGGATAGATTGAAGGTGATCCAAGATTAGTTTTCGTATCGTAGGAGATGGTGAGCGAAAATCACGAATGTATGAGAATTATAAGGATATAAAAGGGCATGAAACAACATACATGAAACGATATCACGTGCAATATTTCTGATAACCGGCACGGAGAAATATTATTTCTCATTTCTCTGAACGTTTGAAATTTTCACGCTCGTTTTAGGAACTGTGAATAGTTTTCTTTGGATTGTTTGAGTCGCTTATGAGAAGCCTATCCCCCTGGAGTACACAACAATCTCTGGCAGACAAGCAACCACCTAAAGAATCAGACAATACCACCCTCAAAAAAGACAACACCAGCTGCAGAAGCAGACAACACCAGCAGACAACCCCAGCTGCAGAAGCAGACAACACAAGCTGCATAAGCAGACAGCACCAGCTGCAAGCAGCGCACATGCAGGCAGCATCAGCCAGCTGTCTCACACGAGCCTCAGCTCACCACCAGCCAGCTGCTCCGAGCAGATACAACTCGCAGTTTTTGCTCGGGATCTTCGCTCATACAATCTCGAGCGGATGCTCCTGAGATTTCCTTTGTCAGAATATATCAAATATTCTTAAAAATCAACGATAATACCCCAAATGTTAAAACGCTATATAAGATTACATTTTACGTAGGGTAATTTAACCAGATGTACGTAGCAACCGCTGATTTGGTATCTTTTTTCTGTACTCAGGATTTTCAGGAACGCATATATTTATTAGCGGCAATAGGTTTGATTTATAACATGCAAGAATTGATCCAAAATGGCATGAAATTAGAATTGTTCTCACATTTCGAGAAGTTTTTGTGATGTACAGTGACGTTATCTGTCGTGCAAAGTGGCTTTTTCTGTCGCACAAAATGCAGGAAGACGACACTTGAGAGACACCTACAGACACTTGAGAGACACCATCAGGAAAATGATGACTGCAAGAAACGGAAGTCAGTTAATTAATTCACAAAGCAATGATTAGTGAGATGATAACGAAAGAAACAACTTTTGAAGCGAGCAGGCGAGTGAACGCCTATTTCACGGTTGTGTATTGCCCACGAAATTGAACTTCTTCAATGCTGCCACACAAACATGGCTACAACTGGCTTACTAAAGACGAAAAAATTATCATGCACAAATTTCGTGAATTGAAAATCTGCGGACAAAAAAGTGATGGCGACCAACGTCAAAAAAAATCATTTAATTTCAACAACCTAAAAAAATTTCAGAATGACCAAAGGTGTGAGAGAGTTTTTCACTTTCCATTCCATTCTTTCTTAATTTATTTTCTTCCATCATGAATACATTTAGCCCAATTACAGCATATTAGATACTCTTAATAGAGATCAGGTCAAGTAAAGTGAAAGCTGCAACGACCATGAATCAGTCGAAAACAAATTACTCCACATTGACATCGTATTGATGCACAAGAATATCTATAGCATGTCCGGCGCTGAATATGGTATATCTCCATACGCAAATATACATTCCCATGACATGAAAAAGTTCCTACGACGTCTAGGCGGAAAGACCAATTCTCACTCCAACTTGATAACTCCCTAATTCAGATCAAGAATGAAACTAAAAGGTTCTACCCAGCAGTTAACCAACAGCCTCGATCATCCCCAGCTTTGCGATCGATTTTTCCAGCCGTGATGTCACACACTAACCAGCCACAGACAGACATGCAAGCAACCGTAATGAGGTTCTCAAATCGCACTGACTTTCCCGACATCCAGACGCTCAAATTCTCCAAGAGCCTCAATCTCGTTATCGACCACACTAGCACCGATGCGTTAAGATAAGCTTGCCTAGGTCCTGTGCCATGCGGTATTTCAATCATACGAGTTCATTTTTGGAAAAGGAATGTTTAAAATAAAACAAGCACCATACAGTAGACTGTCAATGACTGAAGGAATGGGACAAAAACGGAATCCTTGATCACTTAATATTCACCGGTTTAGCATGGATTTTTAATTAGAGACTAAATACGAGCAATGCCGCTTCTTTTAAACGTCAGAAATTTTAAATAATAAGAGATAGAAAAGAACAAACTGCATTGGAGAACCTCAGCTTACGGAACGAAGCTAACCACTTACATTTTATACACAAATTAACACTTCATACACTGAGGGGATTTTGATAATGCTTCTAACCGACCAGCAGTCACTAACTCAATTTCGAAAAATACTTAACGCAAACTAAATGAAGGCGCTATCTATTTAATGTTCGTTATTTCCAAAATTGATCTCAAAAATAACTCTAACTAGAGTTGAATATTTAAATCAGTTTAACCCACCGCACTTAACGTGTTAATTGAGAAGCGGTAACAGCACGCTCTAAGTTGACGAACTTACCATTTTCAAAATTTATCTCTAAAATAACTCTAACTTAAGTTAGAGTTGAATATTGAAGTTCAGATTAACCCACCTCACTTAAGGTGTGAATTGAGAAGTCGCTTATAACACTCTCTATGTTACCAAGCTCACCATGGAAAACGCGAACCCGACGAAGCTGGTTGATTTCGGCAGTAAGAACGGAGGGAGACGCGGCGGTGACAGGTGAGCGAGGCATTCCTGTCATATACCGGCCCTATTTTGGGTGTCGTTATGGCACCCTTGAAGGTAAGTGTCGTGCTCCTGATGGTCCATTTTAAGATCCTCACAGTTCTTTAAACATGCCCGGTGCGCGAGGCTCCAATGCAACCCAATCATCGTCTCTCGCAAAACATACGATGAAGAAATCCGTGCATGAGTCAGTGTGTATTTTGAGAGAAAATACGATGAAGAAAACAGTGCATGGATCAGTGTATATTAAAAAAAACGACGAAAAAAACAGAGCATGAACCAGTGTACATTTGAAAAAAAACACGATGAAGAAAACAGTGCAAGAATCAGACATATTTTAAAACTGAAAAAGAACGGCGAAATCTGGCAAATACTACTATATTATCTCCATAGATGTTATAAAATATTCAATCGACCGAGAAATAACATGCACAAAACATTGCTGGAATCCATGGAAATTTCATAAACACAAAAATCC
Organism: Platorchestia sp. MABIK; assembly: GCA_014220935.1. Taxonomy (NCBI): domain Eukaryota; kingdom Metazoa; phylum Arthropoda; class Malacostraca; order Amphipoda; family Talitridae; genus Platorchestia; species Platorchestia sp. MABIK. The sequence goes on along the minus strand of JACJUY010000729.1, from coordinate 166,442 downwards.
ATGCCGTCTTGAAACTCCACCAAAGCGACTACTAGAACATTTTTAACGAACAAAACGTTTTAAAAAAACAGCAGTAAGAGCTGAGAAAGAAACGGAAAAAAGAGGCTAGCGTGAAAAACGCAGCCACGTGAACGGTGGTTATTTCCTAAAACGTTGCCGCGCATTTTTCTCCACGTTTCGTTCGCAGTCACAATTCTTCGCTGGAAGGGGGAGAGCCGGCAGAGACAGCAACGAGCCTCCTTTGAATACGTGAGTAGAAAATGATGTGTTTCGTGCAGCAATAACACAATGTTCCAGGATGGAACAAGCAAAACTTTCTGACTTAAGTGTAATACATGAGCATTTAAGGAATACCATTTAGTAGGAAGCAATAGACAAGTTGAGAAAGGTGAAATCCAAGTCAGAACTGAGAGCATGAATTTAATTTTACAAGAGAAATGAAAATAGATTGGTTTAATGAGTTGCAGGTTAAGGAGAAATGAGACTGTGGCATGGTATAAATGTAAGGTATAAAACACGGAACACCAAACAACAATACAATGAAACAGTCAAAACACACCCAACGAACAATAGAAAACGTCCAATTTATCAATATAATAACAGTAGAGCGCATTTTCTTAACCTGAGGCAAATTATCTACAAATATCTTAAAAATAAACAGTCAGACACACTAAACTCTCGAGAAAGGCACAGTGAATTTTTTGTAAATTAAGGTAATCTGAGAACACGGTTATTCAAAAGAGATGCAACACAAGTTATCATGAAAATGCAATATTATTTTCACTTATGAAATCCATGGTACGTAAAAGAAACTCCATAACTCAAGTTTCTATTGCAAGTTAATGGAAGACGTCACCAATGACTTATAAAAGACAAACTTTAGAGCGGTACAATCTTAAAAAAAACTGCTTTAATATTTTACTGCACCAAAACACAAAATGAAGAACGGTATAATCTCTAAAACAGCTACTTAAACATTTTCTTTCAGTCGATAATTTTACATGGGTTGGGAGCTAGGAACTTTCGTACTTGAATTGAAATAACCCGCATAAATCACTCTTACCAAGAGGTTCAAGATATTTCCCAAAGACGATTTGTGTTTTTTAGCGTAAAGCATTCTCTAAGACAACGTATTAACCCCAAGCCACTTGCCAAGGACGATTTATGTCTTTTCGGTGCATTCATTCTTCATGCTTTCCCTAAGACGACGAGTGAACCCAAAGCCATTTGCCAAGGACGATTTATGTCTTTTCGATGCATTCATTCTTCATGCTTTCCCTAAGACGACGTGTCAACTTGTGGAAGAGCGGAGCATAGCAAGCAATAAGTGCAACTGCGCTACGACCTCGGTATCATTCTGACCTCAACAGCACCCAGTGATGCGCGGAACAAAACGACCGTCAGCAAGCACTTTCGATTTCAAGCGTAATGCACCACATTGCCTCTAAACCCTAAAGTTTTAGTCGTACAGCACAATCAGTGTGACTTCCGAAGATCAAGAAAACTCGATATTTTTCGAACGCGTATACCAACGGAAGCTGAAAGTAGCGACGTGTCAGTACTCGTTTAATTGCGCGAAACTTGTTCGTAAGAATAGCACTACACATTAATAGCTCCACAACAGCAGCTGAAGCTGTTTCATACCGAGGTAGCACATTATTCTCATTAATACTCGTCGAAAATTAATTTGCACATATTTGCGTATCTATCCCGTCAAATTTTCAATCTCCGGTCAAGAAACAGCAAGTAGAACGGTCATAAATTTTGCCATGTGTTAGCGGTTTTTTAATCCATAATTGTCGGTCACTACGGGCTTAATTAATCGAACATTATCGAATTCCGTTATAATAATGCACTTCTGAGTTGAGCCTCGTCTTTTTGCTGCTCATGTCCGTCACATCTTCCAGAAGCGAGTAGGGATGGTTCAGCCACTATGGGAATAAGACTTCCCTTTCCTAAATGGTAAATGCTAAAAAAAGCTAAAAAAGCTAAAGCGATGAAGGTGTTCAAAGAAAAATCGTTCAGGTTCTGAAGGGCGCTGAAATCAAAACTGAGAAGTTAAAATTAGACAGCTTGCATTACAAAACGGCATAACATATTATACGTTAGAAGGAAATAAAACGAATGAGACCAACACGATCAGGCTTGACTTTGAAATTTTAAATTCGAGAGTGGTAACATTTAGTGATACGTAGAGTGTCGTTCGCATAGTAGAGCAATATTTAAAAACCCACGTACGTACTTAACGTGAAATGAACATTCATTTTAGTTGAACAGGTTAAATAGAAATCAATAGAGGGGTTGTTCCATCACTGCACATCTTCACAAAATAACTGGCACTAAATGGAAACTCATAATAAAAAGAAACAACAACTGCTCTTCGTAAGTTTCAGAGACAAATCTGTTGCCACCAAATGAGTTTCGGCAGGCATATAACCTGAACGTAACACACGACTTTGAAATTCCGCAAAAACGATTGCAACGTGCGACGTTTTAAACAGCGAAGTTGAACGGTTATTCTTGAAATTTTCTTAATAAAAGGGTTTGGAGAATACAATTGCGATTTTTCTCTCAGCTCCAAGTCTTCAGCGCTTTCGTCGCAGAACCTTAAAGCTTTATCATTGGGAAGCCTCAAAAATGATTTTGCTGCAGGAGATGTGAGTAGGATGACAGAAGCAAGCCCATTTCTGGTAGGCGTTTTATCTCAGTCCCCTACAAAAATTTCCGTGATACGTTGGTACACCACCAAGTTCACCCTCAAGAGAGTCCGCCCAAAAGCATTCCAAAAAGTTTCGTTCAGCCCTCGCGCCAGCCAACCAGCGCTGTTATTATAACTACAAACCAGCACTGTTATTATAATTACGTACTAGCACTGTTGTTATAACTACATACCAGTACTGTTATTATAACTACCTACCAGCACTGTTATTATAACTACATACCAGCACTGTTATTATAACTACATACCAGCATTGTTATTATAACTACATACCAGCACCGTTTTAATAGCTACATACAGAGCTGTTTACTCAGGCGCAAACGACTAATTCAACGGGAACTGAGACCTACACAGCGCGTATGAGTGTTGTGAATAAAAATTGGAGTAAAATAATATAAATTACTCACTGCTCTTATGTACCCTTTTTCTTGACATTAATTTAGTTTACTATAAATTTCTCTCATTGGCATTACTTTGCCGTGTACGCCGACGTGTGCACGTCAACTTGTTAATTAAAAGACAATTCATTTTGACTGATGTCAACCTGAACATTTTCCCCTCTCGAACCAAAATTTAAAACCACAATAATTTGCATGCATTAAAAGTAGCCATGTTTCTTCCTGTATTAAATACATCTGCGAAAAGAAACATGCTATGTTCTAGCCTATCACGCATTGTACCGCCGTGGGAAAAAATATTGGGTAAATTCATGACCAGACAACTTTCCTTGTCAGCAAAACCCCGTGCCTAAATTTTGCTTAAATTAATTTCTGACACAGAAGTAGAGTCAGGTGTCCTGAAAAATCTAGAAAATATGGATGAAGAAATCCTTTCTTCAAAATTTTCAATTATGCGGATAGATATTAAGGGAATTCAATTTAAGTTCATCAAAGCCCCAAAATATGCATACAACATGCTGTCAACGAGCCATGTCACGCCTACCACTCTAAACAAAATATCTCACGCAGCATATTCCAGTCAGCTAAGGAGGATTGAGCTCTCTTATTAAAGCCAAGGGGTATTCAGAAAATGAGTGGTTTTCATATTGAAAGGACTCAGGAATAAATTTGCTGATAGAGCTATTGACTTTTGTCCCTGGTCTGTTCGTCTTTGGGCACGATGCGAATGAAATTTCAATGCTATATCTCAGTCCAATAATAATTTTAAAATACCTTCTACATATTATAGTCACATGGAACAGGACATTCACATCCTCTCAATCCGTGACAACAACCAGATGCAGGCAAGGCACAGATCGCGTGACAGCCAGAAATGGGCTTCATGCACAACCTCCCTGTGGGGCGAGTAAACAGGAAAAGGCTTTTGTGTGATACAAGCAATGAGCGACTCTCATCTCACAAAATAACAGCGAGTCACGAATACAGAATCCCTACTGGGTATCTCACGAACACAGAATGCCAGTTGGGTGTCTCACGAACAGAAAATTCCTGCTGGGCATCTCACGAACAGAAAATTCCTGCTGGGCATCTCACGAACAGAAAATTCCTGCTGGGCATCTCACGAACAGAAAATTCCTGCTGGGCATCTCACAAACACAGATTTTCTGCTGGGTACCTCACGAACAGAAAATTCCGGTTGGGCATCTCACGAACAGAAAATTCCTGCTGGGCATCTCACGAACACAGAATTTCTGCTGGGCATCTCACGAACAGAAAATTCCTGCTGGGCATCTCACGAACAGAAAATTCCTGCTGGGTATCTCACGAACACAGAATTACTAAAGTGCCTACTAGCTGACCAATAATTTTTCGCTGGAATCAACCCTGCTATGCACGGCAAATATTTCCAGAAAGAAAAAAATATCATACATCATGATGGAAGGTATCTCGTTCTCGTCACTGCCCGCCACTCCTGAACTTTCGAAGGAAGCTTGCTAGCAACGTTCAAAACTCACAACGTTTGCAACTCAATAACTAGCACCAGGTTCTCAACTCCAGCTACCAACCGCAGCATGCAATGGCGAACTTCAACCAAAAGAAAATTGGTCAAGTTTGCGTGGGAAAGAGGAGCTGTGAAACAATTTACGCCACCATACCGGGACAGCTGGTAGCACAAGTTTTTCAAGTCGGCACGAAACGTATTACGCTATTAACAAGTTTGTATTACGCTAAGCGCCGTAATACAAACGGAAAGAGGTGCCACATTCCCCAACAATAATTTACGTCATCGTCCTGGGACAGCTGGTAGCACAAATTTTTCAAGTCGACACGGCTACACTATGTGCTGTAGCACATAGTGTAGCTAGTAAGTCAGACAGGATTGCACGCTGCTCGCTGCACCGCTACGACAGTGAAAATATTTGAAAATCTTGCTCCAGAAGAACACTGAGAACCCAAGCCTTGGAAGAAAAAAATAAGAAGAAACAATTTATTTCCATCAAAGATGATACAATAAACATAATTGGTTTTTAAAATATCTCAACCTAAGGATCCTTAGTTGACACACACACAAGGGTATCGGTATGCCCAGGTTGGCACCCAGTAGAGGCCGGGCGCAGATGCCTAGCGCACGCACCTCCGACTTGTGGAAAGTTTACAGAGGGCATTTCAAGGGCGGGACACCCGTGCCAGTACGGCTCATGAGTCAGGGGGTGTCGTACTCACACCAGTTCAAATATAGCCTCAACTAGAATACACTTGAGGAAAAAGAATAAAGTTGAAAATAGAATGAAGTTGAAAATAGAATGAAGTTGAAAAAATCGAATAAAGTTGAAAATCGAATAAAGTTGGAAATATATTAAATTTGAGATAATATATTAAAGTTAAAAATGGAATAAAATAGAAAAAATAATAAAGTGATAATGGAATAAAGTTTAAAATGAAATAATGTTGAAAATAGAATAAAGTAGAAAATAGAATGAAGTTGAAAATAGGATAAAGTTGTCGTGTGAAATAAATGTTCACTCGCAGCAGCATTGCTCAGACCAATAATGCAACGACGTTCATTTCAGTTTTTCGTTAACACTCGTGCGAGTGTCAGGGGGCACCGTACTCATACAAGTGGAAATCTAGCTACAACTGAAATATAATAAGTGTATCGTGTGAAGATTCACTCGCAGCAGTATTCCATACATCAATAATTTAACGACGTTCGTTTCGTTCTCTCGTTATTAAAATAACAAATCTGTCGTGTGAAAATTCACTCGTAGTAGCATTCCTCAGACCAATAACTTAACGGTGTTCATTTCATTCTCTCGTTAGTATAATAAGAAAGCTGTCGTGTGAAAATTCACTCGCAACAGTATTCATCAGACGAATAATTCAACTACGTTCGTTTTAATCTGTCGTTGTTAGTAAGCGACGAAAATACCAACTTTCGTTCCGTTACTGATGAGCCATTTCTAGAATTGGAATGAAAGCTGTCTTCAAGCTCAAATTTAAACACATGTTATGGCGTAGTCTCATAGCTTCATACCGACTGGAAGTATGAAGTCGATCTTATCACAGGGAAAGTCAGAATTTACAGAAAAAGAACAGAATCACATAGTGTCTAGTATTGATGTCAGTGAGTATGATCTGTTCGAAAATTATGCCAGTAATTTTCCCGTAAAAGTTCTTCGAGCACGTCATCGGTCACAGTTCTTGTTGTTCAAAAAATTCACTTTTCAAATAAATCACATTTGTATACTAACATTGTCTTTTATTGACCATCAAAAAAATTCCTGAGAAAGCAAAATGAGGTCAAAGGTCATGTCCTTTGCAAGCAAAATTAGTGATAAATTACAAAATCAGGTGATAATATGAAATGATTTCCAATAATAAAATGTCATTTCAAATTAAGTAAAATTTGAACATTTTCTGACAACAGTGCGGAGTTTGTCATAGCATCGTTTGCATCATTATTTGCCCACTTAATCAAAACATGGTATTGAAAATTTCACTGAATATTATTGTTCCATTTTGAATCACGGTGAAAAGATGCTAAATTTCAGGTACTGTAAAAACTTGGCTAACCTTTTTTAAGGGAGGGAATAAGCCTAAACTTGAAGAAAACATTTACAAATACTGTACACCTAGTTACCTCGAAGTAATTCAGCGCAAAATTCCCAATGATGCTTATCAACATTCTCATAAACAAAACTAAATAAATTTCTTTGAAACAGTAAGCGCAAACGATAAAATTCAGAGCCGTCGTCTAACCAGGCCAAAAGCAGTCGAAGGTAATCTCGTCATTCTCTTGAAGCACTTCATTGCATTGCTGTGCATTGTCGTTTCACAACCTGTACAAATGGTGCACGAAAGGTGCATTTCGCTGAAAAACACAAACCGTATTCTTCTGCGAGAAGTATTTCTATCACGAGCGATAATTTTTACGGAGCGAAAACGTTTGGAAACGAAAATTATTAGCATACATACCTAAAAAGTTGAGGTAACCCATAAGTGACTCGGCGTATAGTGAGGTCATCTCGCTCTGTGGGTCATTGTCTGTGACATCGCATCTATTTCTCATTTCAATATACTCTGAAATACTCAATTTCTTAAACATAGATGTTTCTTTTTTACACTGGAAAATACTCAATTTCCCAAGCATGTTTCATTTTTATACTGTAAAAAGCTCAATTTCTCAAGCATGGATGTTTCATTTTTATACTGTAAAATGCTCAATTTTCAAAGCATGGATGTTTCTCTTGTATACTGTAAAATGCTCAATTTCCAAGCATGGATGTTTCTTTCGTATACTGAAAAATACTCAATTTTCCAAGCATGGATATTTCTTTTGTATACTGTAAAACCCTCAATTTTGAGGAATGGATGTTTCATTTTTTAAAGTGAAATACTTAATTTTTAGGAGGTATCGAAGTCAGCGAGTTTCTCCAAATAAAGATCATCGGAAAAATTTGACGTCGTATGTCAATGGCCAGCCCCTGGCATTAAAATAAGGCAAAAGTGCAACTCAATTAAGGTACAAGTAATATAATCAGCTGCTTTGTCATGCGGTGCTCGCAAGACAATATTACCAGAATTCTGTCCTCAGAATCCGTAATGTTGCCCTCATTAATAATTATTATCAAAATTGTAATTAATAAAAATGAAACATCATTAATAATTATTATAATCATTAATGAGGGCAATTAACAAAATAATTGTTAACACTGAGCGAAGTTGGGCTTTTCGTCCGCCACTGAAGCCATTTTTCCCAGCAACAGCAGGAAAAAATTATTTGTGATGAAAGGTAGTCAAAAATAAGTAAACAAAGTAGGCAACCCTCATCGAATATTGAGCGATATGTAACGTTCTTGTTTACTTATATTTTACGGAATATCAATTCTCATATTAAAATTTTTTACGATTTTCCCAGCTCCGCATCAACAACATTTCAGATAAAACTGCAGCTCTTCCTCCCTAAAGGCGCTCTTTTTCCAAGTACAAACACTTAACAATTGTCGAATGTTCACAGATTCATTTCTGGGGCGCAAGTACGTTTACTGACATTTTTAAGTGCGCAATAAAATGCAATTAATATTTGGCAAGAGAAAAATACATACGTTAAATTAAGCAACAGAGATAATTCGCAATAACTGCTAGTGGGAAAAGACATTAAACTAAGAAAATTCGTACGAACTTTGAGTGAAAAAAGACACTAAATTAAGAAAATCCGTTTGAGCATCGAGTGAAAAAAGACACTAAATTAAGAAAATCCGTTTGAGCATCGAGTGAAAAAAGACACTAAATTAAGAAAATCCGTTTGAACAACGAGTGAAAAAAGACACTAAATTAAGAAAATCCGTTTGAACAACGAGTGAAAAAAGACACTAAATTAAGAAAATCCGTTTGAACAACGAGTGAAAAAAGACACTAAATTAAGAAAACCCGTTTGAACAACGAGTGAAAAAAGACACTAAATTAAGAAAATCCGTTTGAACAACGAGTGTGAAAAGACATCAAATTAGGCAACACAGAAATTTCTCAATAACTGCGAGTGAAAAAGACGTTCCACGAGGGGATGAGCCACGAGTGGTAGAGCGTGCGCCGCACCCTAGAAAGTTCTCCTCCTCTTATTCATTACAAAGTCGTCCTCGATACCATCAATTTGGCAAGACACGCGCACACGAGCACGAGAGAGTGAGGGAAAAACTCTTACATGACAACAGGAACATATTCAGAATTTTTATAAAGGTCACCACGCGTCCACAACTGAACTTGACCAATGGCAGGTGCTACGAAAAAAAAATCCCTGCGTTCACGATGTTCTTACGTTGGAGCGCAGAGATGCTGACGTGAACGTGACGGGGTCAACGAGCATGGCGTTGACAGCCCAAGAGACACGAGAAAAAAATAGAAGTACGGGCTGTATTTCTTGCGACGTCTGTCGCAGTAATTACGGTAGATCATAGGGGATCTGAGATGGCACGGCCAAGATCCAAGATATGTGTGGATGCGCTCACTAAAAAAACAATTTGAAAAAACGCAAAACGGGCGCGTTCAGCTGATACAGCCTACCAGATGATTGAGCGTCGATTGTTTCATGAAAATACATATGTCACGCTTAATGCACAAACTTAACGCAACATTGAAACCAAAAAAAGCTACTTCATCGAAAATAAATGCTGATAACTCCGTACAGAGCAAAACCGATGCAAAAAAGGGGCTGAAAAGGATCCTGAACCCAGGTAAATTTCTGGCCTAGAGGGTTTGGAGGGGCCTCTCGAGTTGCCGACACGTCAGTTACGATCGATTTTAAGATGCTGGAGCCTACAGCTCCGCTGCACTCCTCACACGCACGGCGTAAGGGATTATATTAGTGAGCGTATCTTGAATCCCTTGTTTTTTATGTTCAATTTTGAGAATTAATAGCACGTACAGCGTATGAGATTATATCAGTGTGCGTGACTTGAATCCCTTGTTTTTTCAAGTTCATTTGCGAAAAATAATCCTTAAATTAGCCTTGTTTTCTCCGTTCCACGTACGGCGTATACGATTATTTCTGTGCGTAACTTGAATCCCTTGTTTTTCTCCATCATGCTCGATTAACCAATCCTGAAACTGGACTTGTTTTTCTCTGATCTCTTTTTCGAGAAGTACTGAGTTCTGTTAACTCAAAACGGAAGCAGAAGATGGCGTAAAAAGTCATAACTCTTACATAAGTAGAAGACAACATTTGCATTGAAAGAAGAGCATACACAAATGAATCAAAGGGACAATTGCAGTGCCCAGTTCCATTAACCATAAGCAGGCAACTGTTATCGATGAAAACAAACGTTCATTTCTAGATACTCGTGTCGCGATGTTGACTTGGGAGGCCTACCTTACAAGATTCATAGGACAAAAGCAATAAGCTATGCTCATCGTAAATTTTATAACAAATAACAGAAAGAATTACGAGGGAAAACGAAAAACAAAAGAAATCTGAAGAGAAAAGATGCATGAACCAAATAGCTTGGTAAAATTATGCAAGATTCCAATGCATTAGGAAGACACTGTACGTGGTAATAGACAAAAGGAAGTGTAATGCCCAGAAAAAGATGATAATTAAGGGATGATACAAACAGAGATGGAAGTCAAACCACTGTTGTAAGCAACCAAATCCAAAAAATGCACGCAACAAACAAAATTCAAAAAATGCCTGGAACCACCAACTCAATCCAAAAAAATACATCCAAACTGATCCTTGTTATACTAATCATCTAATTAAGCCAGTTTCTTTAGAGCTTACGTGAAATTATTCTCACTGATGATAAAAAAAAATTTCAAGTCCTTTTTTGGGCTTCATAGAATGAAAAAGTCGTCAGGAAACTTGACCTACTCAGAAAACGTTGTGATGCAAGGTTTTTGTTTATTTTCTATAAAACGCGTTATTAAATTTCTTAAAAAAATTTTGAAAACACAAAAAGAGAAGGAATTGCTGCTAGACTGAGTGGGAAAAGTAGCAAAACTTCCAGTATTGTCAATGAAAAATTAATAATTTATCCTCATGAGCAGGAGTAAAAATTGGTGCGCTTCCATTCCAGGGAGAAAAACAGGAGATATCGAATATGTGTGGAATTACTCCATAGCCTAGAAATGCGTCAAAGAAAACAAAATGTTCTAGAAATGTGTCAAAGAAAACATACTGACATGAAAATTCGTCAAAGGAAGTAAAATGTTCCAAAAAATCACGCATAAACTCACATATCGAACATGATCACCCTGTACTAAGAAAACGTCGATTAGCTTATAATCACCGTGTACGAAAAGAACGTTGACTAGTTTACAGTCACCCTGCCATACGGAAACGTTGACTTGTGTATAATCACCCATTACTGAGAGAACATTAAAAGTAAATTTAAGATGAAGCACATGCAAGCACGACGTAAAGAGGCATCAGGCAATAGACGTTGAGGGCAGACGAAAATGTAGATCTGTATATAATCACCCATTACCGAGGGAACATTAAAAATTAAATTTAAGAAGAAGCGCACGCAAGCACGACGTAAAGAGCGATACAAGCAATAGAAGTAGAGTGCAGTGCGCAGAATAAGGGCCAGCAAACTACAAGGAGAGGCTACAGCTCCCTGCGGTTGTGGTGGCAGGCATGACGTCACCTCACGGCGCAGTGGGTCCCAGCTTGCACTACTCGCTGGTCAACACCAACTAAACTAACACACTCTATGCTATGTAGTAAACGTAGTTTTCCGAAAGGCACGAACTGAAAGCACGGCCATATTTAATAATTTTTGAATCCAAAAAAGATAAACAATTATTGGTCTCAGTTTCAATGGTAAATTTTATGAACGGATGCTTTGAATTTAAATGGTTTCTGAAACAACAGTGCATGACTAGCAAAATTAATACCAAAAAACTCTATATTAGGGTTATAGAGGAATGAAATTACTCGCTGTTCGACAGCAACTAAAGTAATAAAACTCTACCAGTGTACACGCCACGTCAAAAGTAACGAGATTCTATATTTTCATTGAATAAATTTTCCAGCTGTGGACGACAGACAAATACTGTACATCCGTCCTAATGGTACCCGCGGTTAAAATATCATTTCGCCTGTGCACTGGTGCAACTCGTATCACAGATACGGTCATTAATGAACGCGACAGAGAGACGGAAGAAGAGGACACTAAATAGATGTATGAATAAACAAACACACCAATGGTATTATTAGGTAAGATACTGCGGTAAGAGAGGAAGTCTCAGACACACTCTAATTTGTAGCCAAAAATGCTTGCATTTGCTACTGATGTTGAGGTCATTCTCCACAACTGTTCAATTCAATTGTAGTCAATTACACTGACCACAAATTAAAGTGCAAGGCAATACACATAAAATCATAAAGTCTATCATTTTAAAACATCGCATTCACGTTGCAAAATATCTGGTAATTATTTTTAAGTTACAATCCCTCTCTTTCATTATTTATTTGCCCATCACCTTGTGCAAGCAATGAGCTGGAGATATTAAATGCTCACAGAAATTTCTATCGGACCTGATCTGGGTCAGATGACCTCACCTGCTTCCAATATTTCTGGAATCGAGTTCTTAGACTCTTAGATTCTATACAGCTTACAAGTCTCGCAATATCTCTGGAATCGAAAAGTTCTTAGCTTCTATACAGCTTATAAGTCTCACAATATGTCTGGAATCATAAAGCTCTTAGACTCTTAGATTCTATACAGCTTATAAGTCTCACAATGTTTCTGGAATCATAAAGCTCTTAGACTCTTAGATTCTATACAGCTTATAAGTCTCACAATGTGTCTGGAATCATAAAGCTCTTAGACTCTTAGATTCTATACAGCTTATAAGTCTCACAATATTCTGGAATCCTAGAGTTCTTAGACTCGCAGATTGTACACAGCTTAAAAAACTCATATTTGCGAGTAGTGTTCTTGGGAATGAATATCTGATCATATTACAGTGGTATGAATCGCGAAGATATCTGAGAAAATAAAGCCTGAAACCGAGATAATTTTTCTGGATGCGAACGTAGCTGAAAACAAAAAGCTAACGTGAATTTCAAAAAGCCTTTCGCCAGTTTATGCAATGAAAAACCTTCGATACTGAGGTATTAGGAATCAATATATTTGATGCTCGACTCATTGGGTAGCATTAAATTCCCCTAAGTTCAAAATGCACACTAATGAAGAAATTGAGTCGACCAAACCCACACAGTGTGTGACAGCAGGTCAACAATGGAGGATCCTATTGAATCTTCACAGACGGAGAGAAAATAACTCGAGTATTATCTCTTAATCCCATGGTGGGAATGGACAAAATTCCTTGAATGAGTAGTGAAGCTTAATGTAACTCATTCTACAGCTGTTTTATACTGGGATTATTGTTCATGGTATTGTTGCACGTTTGTTACCATTAACTTTTGGTCCGCTTCATGATACTTGCACCCATCGAAATATTGCCATGCTTTGCCTGTGCTACGATCACCGAACACCCTGGCACTCGTGATGGGAGCAACAATTGAATTGTGGCTGGCAATGTTCAATAACAAGCCACTGTGCTTTAGCGTGAATGATTTCAGTTCAAAAATTCAATAACTCTCCTCAAAAAAATTCCGGGAAATTTCAACGCAGCAAAAGTAGTTAGCCCGATCTCGCCTTCTTGTTTTGCCTTCTTCGCAAAACAGAATACATCTTTACAGTCTCCGATATTGAAGTAATAAGGCACTTAACCTGAAAATCAAACTTCTCAAAGATGTTGCTATTCCTTTAAATAAATCCAAGTCATAATTAAAGCCTAACTATTTCTCGAGCAGCGCTCTCTTTCGAACTTACACGGAGATACAAGAAGGGCTTCTCATCGTGCAGCGATCGTGTAATTTATCCAAGGATTTCTGCTTTCCTGTTCAACTGCTTCCGCCACTGCAACGCTCAAATTGTTAGCTTGAAATTTATAATTTCAAAATCTTTTACAGAAGAGCAAGTATCGGAAAAAAAATTGGATAATGATCACGAAACTTGCACAACTAAAGAATAATGTGGTCAAATAAAATAGTATTTACTTCGTTCCCCATCAACAGCCAGGTTTCTGCATAGAGACACCAAAAAAAGATTATGATCCGACCTGAATGCTTCCAGCAAACCAGCACGGGAACAATTTAGGCGGGAGTTTCATTGTATTCAACAAGAATGGATACAATCACTTTCTTCAATGACCGGATTACTGTTGATAATACACCTTCCTCCTTAACGAAGTGACTTTCATATTACTGCCAAACAGCGTCATCTCGAGATAATGACACTCTACACACGTGCCAAGAAAGTTAACACATTTCCTGTGAAGTGACCCACCGATGGTCACTTAGGTGATTTTCATAGTGCTGCTGACCCACCTGCAGTCACCTACTCATTTTTTATTAATACTCATTGAAAGCTATTTGAAGGCCCAATCCAGTTGATGTTTACCATTTTCAAAGTTGATTACCATAATTGACTTTAAATTTGAATTGAATATTGAACTTCAGTTTAATCAATCGTAGTTAACGTGTTAAAATATGTATTGAGGAGCATCTGCTAATTATCACACAAATTCCCTGTCCATGCAGAAGAGCCGGCTGATCGCAACCTAACTAAGCCCTTTTAGGGAGTATTGAAGCAGAGACAAATAAACATCTTTCTCCATCCATACTCGTTGAACGTTTTATCGAATAGATGCATGTTGCAAGAAGATAATTTCTTCAGACACTATTCAAGCATGCTAGGAACTTTAGCCTACATATAGCTGAAACTTTAAACGGAAGCTGTGCGGACCTGTATTTCAGGAAGAGAGCACTTACAGATATCGGGAGCAAGACACATATATTCCTGTCGTCATTGTTAATAGATTTTCAACGTTTGAATCTATTTTTGGAGAGCAAATGGGAGGGGTTTCAAGTAGATTTCACTAATTTTGAAGGCACGGAAATCCACATTAGATAGGCCTGGTATGGCAAGGTAGTCTTCCTAACTGGTTTCCAGCATGCGAACATTGATGTAATGGCCCCATGGAGATTTCTGTCATGGATCATCGCAATCGTCGTCGTCAGCAGTACAAGTCGAGATATATCTTCTATCAGAAGTCACCTACCACCAAAACGGTGATGGACTACACTATTTTCCGACAAACTACAATAACGGAATGTCGGCCAAAATTTACATTCAAAATAAAGATACACATTACCACAAATATCTGACGATCTGACAAATCTCTGAACTAATTCGGGCTCACAAGTAGCTATACTTATATGTGTCTATTGTACTAGACTTAAGATGCAATCTATTACTGCATCAATTATGGTAAATAAATAGTTTAAAGATTATTTAAATCATAGACGCAAGAGACCATGCGAAAAAAGGCGCATCAAGTTGCTGAGTTCGCCAAATTCGTAAATCAGCTACTCGTTTTTTGTGGCCCGGTCTTGAGAATTTGAGGTGCTCAGTATCTATGCTCATTTTGGGAGACTGGCACCCGCCAACAAAGGCGTTGTCGGTCCCACGCACGGCGCCCAGTCGTGCCCAAGCACTAAGTCTGGCCATCAAACGGCCCCAGTTTTGCACAACGTAAGCTGACCGCAGCAGCGCCCTGCATCCATCATGCGTCCCAAACACCAAGAAAATGCGAATATGAAGCGCAACACGAGCTCGCCTTCCACTGACTCACAAGGGCACCTACAGGCGGGGTTGTGTGATATTTACAAGGAAATTGTAGTCAACCGCGCTCTCCTTCTTGTAACTTTGGAGGATACAGGCATCGTTGTTCTGTAATATTCAACAGAAAATAATGATCAATGAACAGCTATCGTAATATTTCGCAAAATATGCAAGAAAGTATTCTCTACAATTTTAGCAAGTGCCCTGAGTTTTAATTTGTGACAGAAAAATGGCGATACGCTCATTCAACACTGCTTTTTGCAAAAAAATATCAACTAAATTTCCGGAACTAAATCTCTTTTACATCATGGAAATCCCACAGCGAAAATGATTCCTATTCCCTTAACGTCAAAATATCCAATCTGTAATAGGCATGATATTACCACATCAACACGTTCGCTGCCGCTGAACGCACATGTGCGTCTAGAGGTCTCATATTAAGTCACGTTGTAAGTAGCAGAGTTTAAAAAACGACTTTACTGCTCGAAAAAAAATTATCTTTCCCGAGAAGTGTGAAAATGTAATAGGATGATGATATTTTATCTTGTATGCTTAAATCTCTTCTAAAAAGATGATGAAATACTTGAAATACTATTCATTCACACCGATACATAATGAGCAATTTACCTAGTGGCAAATCGGCAGTGAACGTGTTGATATCGAATGCAAAGACACATGGAATCCAATTTTTTGAAGCAACCCAAAACCAAAGTAACACCATCTTCAGAACTCACTAAAAGAATTAGGTATATCTGACAGGTATCACGGATCCGAACATCGCTCAGAAAGCACGATAACTGGCGCCTAACTAACGAAGGCACCGTGAAGACGACGTAGCTTCACGGACCGAGAAGGAACTCGACGAGAGCTGCAAAATTTCTTGGGAGTCCATTAGCAATGCGATATTAGCCTCATGAACGACACCTTGAGCTCGAGAGCCACTAACAGGTCCCATTGAGCTCCCAATAAGGATGTGAATGGACTCCTTAATGTCGGGGCCCTCCGCAGCTGAGCAAGCCCGCGGTCTCGGTGCTTTGAACGCCCACGGATCGAGGAAGAGTCCGCTCAAGCAGCCACCAAGGACAGGATGCGACGAATTTACTGCCATTCCATCTTTCTATTAAGTCCCTAGAGCTCCTGTATTCTCTCTTATTGCTGGGCACGCAGGGTGAAAATTGAGTAATGTATCTACAGTCTTGTATCATCATCCTTTTTGTTGAGGTAATTTCGAGGTCCGTAAAAAACTTGATTTTACACGTCAAATCTAGTGCTCCTGTATTCTCTCTTATTGCTGGGCACGCAAGGTAAAAATTGAGTAATGTATCAACAGCCGTGTATCATCATTCTTTTCGATGACATTTGGAGGTGCGCAAAAACTTGATATTGTACATCAAATACGGGACTAAACTACAATGAAGCAAACCAAAGTGATTTCGTTCAAGTTACTTTGTTAGAGAAGGACCTATGACGAGTAACATCTAAGCGAAATTACCTATTGGCCATGCAGACGTAATGTGAAAAATAATGATTAGATCTACAATCACCCAGTTACCATACCCAATGCGATGATTTAGCGTAGAACAAAGGCTGAAAGTTAAAACTAATGCGAGGTTCCCATGTTACTTAGTTTCAAATTCTCAGAAGGTACTATAATATTTAATCTTCAAGTAATGACACCAACACTAATTTCAGAGGGCCAGTAAATACCGTAAATGTGTAACTAAATGCTGCCACAAAATATAGTGAAATAAATAGTAATGCATTGGCCCTTCCTTCCCAACCTGAGTTTGACATTCATCATCAAGACTTCAAAAAACCCCATTCACTCCACGATGCTTAATGAATTTGATGCTGAAGAATGAAAAATTTCCCATAAAGTTGATTGATTCAAATGATCACACATTAGTTTAATTTCCCCTGAAGTTTATTCATTCAAATGATTACACTAGAGTTCATGTAATCATGTACTCAGCAGGCCGAAAGATAACAATTCAGAACTAAGTGAACTTCCTACGAGACATAACTATATAATAAGGAACAAATGGACTCGTTGGGTGAAAAGGCACGCGGTAAGAGATTAGATTAGATGTTATTTTAAGTCTCCCTAACCGCAACAAAGGCGTTCCAAAGAGAGGAATGAGACGCGGTAAGAACACAAAAGGGTCGTTATCGCCATGAAATTTGTGGCAAGGTTGTATTTCATCTTGAGTGGAGTACAAGTGTCATGCCCGGATGCTCTCTGTAGTTCCGTCTTCATTATATGGCGGCTCTGAGTGACACACACGCAATGAAGGAATCAAACAACACTTTGACACTGTCGTAACTGAGCCTCACAAATACGAAGCCATAGAGAGAGTGTAAAAAATTTGAATAACTTTTACACTCCAAGTTTCGCCAGTGAATGAGCAGAAGAAGACGGTCATTTTTCCTCATAGAATGAACATCCTTGGAAAAATTATCTTGTCCTTTCCCGGCATTGTGTATAGAGTTACAGAAAATGACGTGTGTTAAAAAGAATTGTGTTTAGATGTGACGTAAAGGACGCAGAAGAGAATTGAAAATTACGAGAATAGTTCTATTATGTGTGAACTTAGACTTCCTTTATGAAATGACGAATAGATTTATTTCCAATTGACGGGAAAGGTAATATATTGTGAACATTTACAGATAATTGAATAATTAACAGGGAAAAAAAAAGCAAAGGATGTTCTCCTGTCCAAAACGAAGAGACAATCAAGAACCAGAATTACTCAGAAGATCTCGATCTAAGAACACACTCAACTTCAGGAAAGAAAAGAAAGGCATCTAATATAATGATCTAATGAAATATTTAAAAGAAAACCACGAACCTATTTGTGCTTCAATAAAGTTGGATGGATTTCATCCCGACTATTATTCAAGACCCAAAAAAAAAGAAACAGTCTGTTGAAAAAGGTATAATGAAATGTAGTTAACACGCCATATCCAGAGACCTGTAGCCCAAGGAAGTGTACAGGCGGACGTGGTGACGCGTCATGACCGGAGGCTTGCATGAAGGCGTGGCAACACGTCATGTCCAGAGACCTGCAGGAGGACGTGGCAACATGTCATGTCCAGAAACACGCAGCCCATGGAACACATGTCCCGAGACATGCAACCCATGGCAGTACTGAGGCGGACGACCATCACTCAAAGCCCGATGCAAATGTGGCCGGCGCAGCCAGGACAGCAGCAGCCCATATAAGTCAATGGCGACAGTAGCGGCGATGTGGAGCGCCACTTAGAAGACTGGATTATTTGGCTCACTTTATGGCCACAAACCGACCATTTGAAGGCAAATTACACACCTAAACGAGAGCCATTAGCGAGCCTCTCCTAACGCGCATGACGATGCCCGCGCGACATCTTGGATGCATTCTCACTCAGTCTCGTCTCTGAGAGAGTGATCGCTTTAACAAAACTTATTTCTGCACGTGCTATTATTACTCAGACAACAAAGTTTCTGGTGAGTTGAATAAATTAACGTTATTTCTTAGACAGCAAAATTTCTGGCAAATTGAATGAATTAACGTAAATTATCAACGGAGGTTATTTCTGCACATGCCATGATTTCTCAGTGGTTACATAACCAAAGTCGCTGGGAAACTGAATAAATTGACGAAACTGATAGCGACGTAGTAGTGCCTTATTCTGGAATTACCAGCCTCATGTGTATTCAAAGGCAACCAAAAATGTATTCTAGGAAAATTTACGAATGAAGGTAGAACAAAATATTTTTAAGTTGTACAAACCACGAATGACTCCACTAATTTCCATTTTTGAACAGCCACAAGTAAATAAATTCTTGAAATCATATTCCAACATTAGATTTTTTAAGCCGAATGCTATATCATTCTGTGACTAAATTTGTGTTTGCTAAACAGCTAAAAAGCAGCAGAGATTACTGGGACTAGCCTTTCAAACAACTTACGTGGTGCAGCGTTAGTTTTTCAAGCGAACTAGGGTTACACTAGTGCCATTCATCGAGATAAATTCCAAAATTTGATTGGGAGAATCTCACAACTTGAGAATTTCACCACAAAAAAATAAACAGCATGTAGCGTAGCCAAGTCGAGGAATGAACTTACGCTCTCGGTTGCACTACCTCAACGACCAAAATTGTACGAAAATTTTGAGAACTGGGGATACACTCTGCATGGGGAGCACGGAGGAGAAAATCTTGGGAGAACTGGAGAAAAAATCTGGGGGAGAAAACCTACAGAAAACTGGGAAGAACACCTAGGGAGAACTAGGGAGAAAATCTGGAGAGAACTGGGGTAAAAACATGGGGAGAACTGGGGAGAGAATCTGGGGAAAACAAGTTCCTCACACACTCTGCATGTTAAGGAACAGCGGAGTCGGCATGACGAGTACATCAAAGCGTCCGTTGGAGAGGCCCCGCAACACAACTCAGTTTTTAGGACGCCATGTGACAGCTCCACTTAGAGGGCGAATTTAGAAGATCGCTGGACTGTAAGAGCAATATTTACTGTGGGCTTTATTGGCTCGGAGCGGGAGGCGGCAATTAGCGTTGATATCTCGGTAATTATGAGTTCTATTTATTCGCTGGCAGCTTTCGAGAGCAAACACAAAAGAAACAGCTTAGACGGTTGTGTTTGACTGCGTAATAATGACGTTCGCGACGAGGCCCTTTGTTCTTTGGGAACCGCCTCGTTCTCTAGATTAATTACAGGCCTCATTTGAAAAACCAACCACGAACCAAACAACGGCCGTCACTGCAAGCTCGTCCTTTCTTCCTGTGCTCCTCTCCTCACAAATGATGTCGCCTTTTCGAACGGACTTTAGCAGCATCAACGCCACAATAACCGTGTTGATGCTGACCATGACCAACCACAATAACAGATGTAAAGAATATATAATAGGAGAACGGGGCGTTGAATTTAGGTGACTAGGGAACGTTGTTTAAACGTAGGCGTTTGAGTTTAGGCACTTGTTTATTAAGGTTACTACGAAAAGCACTTTCAGGTTCAGCCACTTTCCCACAGAGATTGTTAAGAAAGGCAATATCACTCATAATAAAGCCATAGGCAATCAACAACATCGTATTGAAACGCAACAGAAGCGCGCCTTACAAACACATCAAAAATGAACAAAAAAAAAATGAACGCAAAAATTGCGAAAAAAAACTCTATAAAGTAAAATCAGAAGAAACATTCATTCAGCGAGAATTTATTGCTGAATGAAAATTTTTCATTAAATCGTTCGGAAAATTATTCAAAAAATCGTTCAATATCGAGCAAAATGAGCACCTTTAGAGCAGTGACGACAGTACTCGTCACGTGACAGTGAACAACAGCTAAGTTTTGACAAAATTGAAATAATAAAAGTTAATGAAGTTACATACGTAATCAACGGTCGTGGATGAAATGTAACAAATAAAATCATCTCATGTGTAAAACGCGTGCGTAGTGCTTCCTGTGTTTTTTCTAAAATGCTAATAAATTTGTATATGCAAAATTTTGCTTTCGACAGCATGCAAGACACTTCAGAGACGAAGTTTTAGTGATCACAGAAGTAAAATGAGAACCAAGCTTAGGTCTGAGCCTGGGAACACTAAATAAAGAATCTTCAAACAATAAGACACTAGTAATCTGGGAACAATAAACAAAGAACCTTAAAACAATAAGACACTATAGTAGTCCGGGAACACCAAACAAAGAATCCTAACACGTAAGGTGCAGCGGGTTAAATTGACGTTCAATATCCATCTCAAATTAGAGTAATTTTTATAGATAAATTTCTAAAATAACGCACATTAAATAGATCGTACCTTTATTTAATTTTCATTAAGTACTTATGAATGAAAATGGAGTCAGTGACTGCTGGTCGGTCAGCAGCAGTATGAAAATCCTCTCAATGACCGCCTGTGGGTAACGTTACACTCAAAGTGTTGAAGAAATGACACTAGTAATGAGTATAAAAACGGCTAAACATTCGCAGCACCACGATGCCACATCCCAATTCATCAAGTGCACACGACATATACGGGCGTGCTGCTTAGACATGAATAATGTACATCCCAACCACTCGGCGTGCCCTTGCATAAGCTACGTTGCTCTCCAAACGTAGAATTCTGGAGAGTATACCACTTTGAGGGGATAATGATTACAGCGCTAATTCCATCTGAGATACTAACTATAAATCAAATGCCTGGTACAATAGGTAACCAGGTTTTAACTGAAGATGTAAGTTAGGTTCAATAAGTTAGTTTAAGCCTCCCTAAAAATTAGGTTATATAAGTTAGTTTAAGCCTCCCTGAAAATTAGGTTATATAAGTTAGTTTAAGCCTCCCTAAAACCAAGGTTATATTGGTTAGTTTAAGCCTGCCTAAAACTAAGGTTATATAACTTAGTTTAAGCCTGCCTAAAACTAAGGTTATATAACTTAGTTTAAGCCTGCCTAAAACCAAGGTTAGAATGGTTAGTTTAAGCCTGCCTAAAAATAAGGTAACAATTTAGTTTAAGCCTCTCTAGAACAGAGGTAATAAGTTAGTTCACGCCTCCATTAAACTGAAAACAAGTTTTCGTGTCTCTGCTGAGAAAATTTCATCGAATTCAGAAAAGAAAATACCATCAACTTCTCAGCTAAAACGAAAACTCTAGTCCCGTCCCAATGCACATGGTCTGGTACAGGACCGCAGTACACTAGCCATGCATTCGAAACAACTGCAAGGAACGTGAACAAGGAAGGACTCTTGACCGGATAAATCAAATGAAAGGCTCCATCTTCTGCAAATGGGAGCGAAGAGGCGTAAAAAATGTGCCGACCCATGTCAACAAAATAACAAACAGGCCGAAGAAAATTTGGCAGCCTCAGTCTATCATCATTATAAACCAATCTTCGACATCAACTTGATCATACTGTAGGATGGCCACCAGCTAATTTAAGCCAAGAAAAATAAATGATAACAAGACGCGGGATGAAATCATGGGCCATTACATAAAACGTACTTTTTTTAATTGAGCTTCAATTAATGGCCACTTCAGAAGAATGTCTCTGAGGAAATACCAAACATGAAAGGGCCATTTTATGGTCGGTTCAGATCATCCGCCCAAGAAGATGCATCAACTCTCCAGGTATGAGCTAGACATTCGAACGCTAGTGAGGTTAGCTTCAAGAACCATGCCTACACTCACGAACATTCCAAGAAATGGGGTTCATTTTAGCCTAGTAGAGGCTAAAAGATTTCAAATCTTTTCAACATGGGCCGCGCTCGTATAAAAATTTCTTGGGTTTTACGCCTTCTAAATGGTGAGTGAAGGACGAGGTTGGATCGTACCGTGGTCATCCTAGAGCCTACACGTTACACAAACCACGGATGAAACGAACGGCCAGCCCTGGCTGCTCAGATGATGGCCAGCGAGGAGAGAGCATGAATAGCAATGAACGGGAACGTTCCATGTTGACGGCTTGTCTCCGCTTGGGAAGCGCTCAGTTCGAACAGCACTTAACCAAGACGAGCGCAATAAAAATGAGGTACATAAGGCACTCCTCCGGTACTCTTTTGCTCGACAGCCCCGTAGCTTTATGTACCGAGATTTTAGTACTCGGCTTATGGAACGTTGCCTGGACTCATGCTGAGTGCATAGGCATGAGCGCATGAATACTTTCCTACGTAAAGAAAAACTTGTCGAAGCATGTGACGCAAAAGCGACACTTAATTGGCATAAACTGAACAGCAGAAATATTGAGATAGGATAAAACTAATAAAGTGAAAATAAGTAAATTCAGTTAGACGCTGTACCTCATCCACAAGGCATACACAGACACGACCAGCTGAAGGAATAACTCAGGACTTAAAAAGTATGATTTAGAATAATTCTAAGTCAAAGGTTCAACACGCAAGCCATTTCTTCAGATGCACTTAGGTTTTGGAGCTACAAATTCGTAGACTCAATGAATAGTTGAGTTTTAGACACACATAGTAAGAACACAGATTTGTGATAATTGTTTTAATGCCACAATTAAATTCGTCAACTACATTAGCACATTGTGTATTGTGGTGCGTTGACCTTATTTTGCCCCATAGCGTACAAAAAAACTGAACGAACAAAAAATAGGAGGTAACTTTTTCGAACGTGGCTCAGATTAGCCTTCTATAGAATAAACAAATTTGAAGCCTATCTTTTACAGAATCTAGAGGGTCGATCAGAGCAGAGCGCTAGCATGAATGAAACACACAAGACTGTCCTCTATATGTTCAGGGTAGCAAGAAAAATTCCCTTGAAATACAAACTACATCTGAGCAATTATTGTCTGTTAAAACCAAAAGGTATCATCCAAAACGAGAAAATTGGTATGGCTTAAAAAACTTAAGGTAACAAAAACATCACATTTAAAGAAAAAATAGAACTTAATTAGCATACAGAGATATCAGGTAACAGGTATGTAGGTAAATTATCAGCAACAACAGGAGTCGTGATGAAGAGGCGGAAGAAATCCGAGCTAGACAAGGTTTTTTTTTCTCCTGGTGTGGAATGGAGTGTCGGACTGGCTTCCTTTCCTCACAAGGGAACGAATGTCATGCTATTTTATCACCTTAACAATTCCGTTCTATTTGAATTCATCCCAGACTTATCGCAAGCATGTCCGATTCCAAGATTCAAATCGTAATTTTTCAGCACGTTTTCTCTCCTGTAGTCGTACTTGAACTCACTTCTATACTTGTTGCATTTGTACTCTCAGTAAAATTTTCATTCCCAACCGAAGCATAGCAAGAAAAATCGACAAACATTTCCGACAGAAAGGTGACGTACACAAAATATTGAAGAGGAGGCAGTGACTCATTGAATATTGACACCCATTGCGTGTTAACGCTCATTAATTCCCAGTAACAAAAAAGCTACTCAATTTTCCAAATTAATCTGGATAACATGGTTCCGTATTTGAGCGATTTTCCGTGCAACGAAGCGTTCGAACATGAATAAAATGTTACCAGAACTGAAAGCGACGAGCATTTTGCCAAGGCCAGAAAGTGATCAAATTTGACATGTTCAGCAATAGAACCAGGGTGCCAAATGAATACCAGCACTAACGTAACGAAAATGTGACCAAATTTGAAAGAATATCATTAAAAAAACAGCGGATCTAAAATAGGTGAGGGATTTCAGATTGAGACTTCAAGGTTTTGAAAAATGACAAAATCAGAGAATACTTCTGAATTGCAGGAGCGGCAGCGCAAAAAATTCGTAAGGGTCAAATGTTTAAACAAAGTGGTTGCGCAAGATAGCATTGACATAAAATATTAAACATGTTTCTTTGAAGATGGGGTCTTCCCAAAAAAAGATGCACCATAGGATAGAGTATATATTTATCAATCTGCGCCGATTAATCGCTGCGGTATTTATTAACAACTGAACGACAACTGCGCGCATGATTTTGAGTTTAAACACGTAAGTGATCTCAAGCTAAACACTTAAATAACATACTTAATGAAACCAATAACAAATTATTTTTACTAGTGGAACCACAACCATTCGGTCGCAATCTTCAGTAATAGAACAAATGGTTCTCAACTCAATATCACAAATACTAAAATGGTTAAACTACTTGCTAAAATGGTCTACAAGTTAGACTTGTAGACATCAGATTACACTGAACTATTTTAGGATAAAACCACAAGCAGACTGAAAGAAAACCAAGAACGGCAACGGGTTGTAACTATTTGCCGAGGAGTCGTGTAAGAGAACAAACGGATTCAGAAACACAGAACAGATGAGAAGGAGAGAATATGATCTCAAGGGAGGAATAAATATGTAGTGAAGTAAGAGCCATTGTTTCAGCAAAGGGCGGACCAAGGAGTGAATCTTGGGATTTATGGTTCAGAGAGTTATTCACTGAGGTACAAGTTGGAGGTACATCCTTGCGTGGTCGTTAAGCGGGATGATCAAACGCTCTGTAGCTCGGAGACACCATGGGATCATCTCGGCCGGTACTTCTGAGGGAGGTCATTTCCACGGTACATACATCGGCCATCAATACAAAGAACAGAGGAGGCTTGGGAACACAGAGGGATGAAAATGCACCAGACATAAAAACTTTGATTGGTAGGTCATTTCCACGGTACATACAACGGTCATCGATACTAAGTACAGAATTAAGAGGCGTTGAAACACAGGGGAGCACAACTACACCGAACATAGAAAACTCAAGGGATACTCTCTCTCTTAAAATTCTTAACAAAATAGAACTGGATCTGTGGAGAACCGTCATACTACCGGATGCATGCAATTTTCAAGGAATGACAAAAAAACACAACTCAATTAGACTTGCGAGACCTGATGCCTAACTCAAGTTGAAATAAAAAGCGGACTTAGCTCCTGCAGTATTCGCTCTGGTCTAATTCAGATTGATCTTCCTTACCATGTAATTCTCACTTGGGCAACAAAAGCAGAAGAATAACACAACAATAAATATTATTGTAGTAAATAAACGAGACGCAATTGACGAATATGTTACACGTGTTGAGAAAGAACATAATCTAATTGCACAAATTTATTCCACAAAATGTTATTTTTAACGAAATCAGAAGTGTTTTTCAAATATTATTGTACATTTTGTCAACAAAATAAACAAGTCTTCTTCATATGTGTACTCTCTCAAACAATGTGTACACCAACTGATATATTAGCTTGTTTGGGTTTCATTGCGGATGAAAACTCTCAAATTATGCTGCTCTATCTCTATCTCTGGCTATCTATCTACACACCAAATCAGAAATTAATCGCTAAATGAACCAATAACTGAACAATATCATATCAGAAATTCACTACCGCTGTAAAAATGAAAGGGAAAATGAGGAAATATATAGAAGTCAATGAGTTATTCCTTTCACCACATTTTTCATCGTAAAGCTAGCATATGTATTGTTTGAAGGTATTTTGAAAACGTCGAAAATCCCACCGTTATGATAAAAAAAAATACTTTCTTTCTTCGATAAAAATTGGAATACTTCATCTGCTTACTCAGAATTAATAATAACATTATTGTATGATCAATGATTTATAAAACTTTCGAGAGAATCATTTCTAATTTTTAACATCTACATTGTACCTTGACACCGAATTGATGAAAGATTCGATTATCAATGAAACGTTCATTTACGAATTAAGCGTCTCAGCAAAGCTGATTAATTTAGCTTCAACACAAGAACTCATCACGGGGGTAGAACAAAAAGCCAGGTTTGGGAGCACATTGAACTGAAGAACAGATGATTAATAGAAACGCAAAGTGCTAACAACACTTATCGGCAGCTGGAACAGGGCAATAGTATAGTAGTAGTTAGTTTAAGGCATCGTTAAGGCCCTGTTTTCATTACGAAGATGTTTTCGCACAGGAATGAGAAGCGACTGCTTAGAAACGGCAATGGAAAACGTGAAGTTTATACACAAATAGAGCTCTAGCACAGCACACTTAGCGCATAGCAACAGCAAGTAACGAAGAAAGAAGAAGAAAAACGAAGAAGAGACAGCGAAGAAGATACGAAAACTAAAAGTAGTGGGCGCGAATGATTGAATCCCAAAGGCCTTAGAACAGCAGAGGTAACCGAACAACAGAATATCCCCTGGGGGCGCTAGTTCCCATAGCAATAGATAGAGAAACCTTGCTAACCAGAAACTTATTGCCTATTATATGTGGCCGTAACACAAAGCAAGATAGCGCAGACCATCGTACAGCACAGCTCACAAACGGTCCACAAAAAAAAATCCACAAATTAATGAACGGTGAAAACCCACGACAGCGAAACGCACATTGTCACAATGTTTCAATTTCAAACCATCACCGAAAACAGCACCATTAACACACGTGGGGAACAGCAGCGAAGAGCAACAAGAACAGCAACATATCACTATCATCATGAGCTATCACTATTTTACTATGAGCACCAGCAACCACAGGGAAGAGAGCGACGAAAATAACAAATCACTATTACTATGAGCTGTCACTATCACCATGAACTATCACTATCACTCTGAGCTACCACTATCGCTATGAGCTATCACTATCACTCTGAGCTACCACTATCGCTATGAGCTATCACTATCACTCTGAGCTACCACTATCACCATGAGCCCCCACTATCACCATGAGCCACCACTATCACTAAGAGCACCAGCGGCAGCTGCCGGCCCGCCTCGCGTAGAGCAGATGGGTGCTGTAGCGAAGGTAAAAACTGAGCTGCTTTACATCAAATTATTTCCTTCTACCTGACTCCTGATGCTGGCAAAACTTCTTAAGGCCACCGTAAGTGGCTCGATGTAAAGATATCAGTAATTAGACCACTGCAACTTCGCTTTAGTGACGACAGTGTTGTTTTACTCGTGAAAAGAAACGTATAATACTCGAAGTTGTTCTACGGCCACGTGGCAATAGAAGACTCAAACTCAGCGCTCAAACAAACTAATGGCGACAGTGTTGTATTACTCGTGAAAAGAAACGTATAATAAGTTGTTCTACGGCCACGGGGCAATGTAAGACTCAAACTCAGCACTCAAACAAACTAATGGCGACAGTGTAGTATTAGTCGTGAAAAGAAACGTATAATAAGTTGTCCTTCGGCCACGTAATAATAAAAGATTCAAATTGAGCAGGTCCTCGTATTCCCTCACAGCCACGATGGAGTCATTGAAAATCACCACATTTTAACTTTTATGATGTTAGAAACGTAAAATTTACCGTATAATAATAATAATATTATTGGGGGATAGTGTACCAATTGCTTTTCAATTGCACTATCTAGAAGTTTTACGACCGTGAAACCTCATATTTACAATATCATTAGGGGAAAGTATTTTTACAGGTTTTACTAAAGCGCAACATAGGGGAGTGGCATTTATTGACGCTGACATTAAACAACTTTAAACTATGTTGAACAATTTATTTACCACAAGCGATACAGCCTTAGATATTTTCCTCAAGCTTAGTACAATGGTCACATTTAAGACAATTTTAAACTATTTTTAAACAATTCATTCACCACAAGGAACACAACAGTAGATTTTTCTCAAGTCTAGTACAACGAACACATTTTAGCATAGCTACTGAGGGCCAAAATAAGTGCAGTTCGCAGCAAAACTTGGCACGCCACCGTTTTTGGCGCGGCACCGGTCGAGAGGCTGACAGGATGTGCAGCAATCGCGGTCTGGGGTCCTAATTGTGCGACACGGCCTTGGGGCCGTCATGAGAACTCCTCCTGTCATCTGCGCCCTGCCACGGCGCCCTGGTGCGCTTCTGGCAAGTGTGCACCGCAGAGTTGCCACACTGGCTCGCTTCGTGGCGAGTGTGCTCCGTCAAGTTGCCAGACTGGCTCGCTTTGTGGCGAATGTGCTCCGTCAAGTTGCCAGACTGGCTCGCTTTGTGGCGAATGTGCTCCGTCAAGTTGCCAGACTGGCTCGCTTTGTGGCAAATGTGCTCCGTCAAGTTGCCAGACTGGCTCGCTTTGTGGCGAATGTGCTCCGTCAAGTTGCCAGACTGGCCCTCTTCGTGGCGAGTGTGCTCCGCCAAGTTGCCAGATTGGCTGTCATTCTGGCAACCCTGCGTCAGTGCGCTTCGTGGCGAATGTGCAGCGCCAAGTTGCCAGATTGGCTTTCCTTCTGTCAACCATACGTCTGGCACCTAGCGTGTGAGAGGCACACCTATGGGTCGCTCCATTGTTTCTATCGTGTCTGGTACCCGGCGTGTGAGTGGTACATCTTAGGCTCGTTCCATTATTTTTGGCAACTCTATGTCTGGTACCCCTCGTGCAAGTGGTGCACAGTACCCGATTCCCAGACAAAGACCGTGCGAGTCATGGAGTTATAGGTACTAGGCAAATGAGTTACGCATCCCAACATTATTGCCAATGGTGATCTGTGTCCACATCGCTTTTTGAAATTTATTCAAAATGCTACTATTTCACGATCTCCTCATTATTAATCTGCCTCTACGACACAAAATATTGAAAGTATCAAAAAGCAATTTAAGAACAAACTGCTGGTTACTCTCTTCACGTTCCGCCCGCGTACGAGGCATGCATTTCCCGATGATCTCAGTATTCATCCTGCCTCAACGACACAAAATGTTAAGAATATCAAGAGGCGAGTTTGGAAGAAACTGCTGGATGCACTCTTCACGTTCCGCCCGATTACGAAGCATGTAGTTTCTTTCGTCGAGCCTAAGATTGTGAGAATGTGAAGCCCACAGCAGCACGCCATGCAAGCAATTTATAGCTCACTGAAAATTGCCAACTACACAGGCAGTCCTTGAGCAGCCACGGCAGTCACTGCAACTCGAGTAGCAGCAATCGCGACTCAACACTTTGACTGCGGCAGGTAAGCTGAACTTTAACATTCAATTCAAATTTAAAGTCAATTGTTGTAGGCAATTTTGAAAATAGCAAACATTAACTGGATCGTTCCTTCATTTAGTTTTGATCAAGTGTATGTGAAAATTGAGTTTGTGACTACTGTTAGATCAGCAGCATTATGAAAATCCCCTCCGTGTACCCCCGGTGGCTCACGTCACAGTCAAAGCGACACATGGAGCAAAAATGATAGCATGCAGGAGTAGGCAGCAGCTATAGGATGAGCAGTAACAGCTGAAGCACGTATGACAGACGCAAAAATATGTCTGAAATACGATGATCTAAAGACTACATTAAATTATGAGTTAGTTTCAGCGTCCCTAAACACAACAAAGGCGTTCCAAAGCAAGGAAAGCCTTATTTAGTATGGCGTTAATAGAACGGGGAATCTGTGTAGAAGATGTGTTTCCACATATGATCCCCAGCGCATAAGAATAGTTAGTTAGGAAGGAAG
Source organism: Platorchestia sp. MABIK (assembly GCA_014220935.1). Taxonomy (NCBI): domain Eukaryota; kingdom Metazoa; phylum Arthropoda; class Malacostraca; order Amphipoda; family Talitridae; genus Platorchestia; species Platorchestia sp. MABIK. The sequence goes on along the minus strand of JACJUY010000729.1, from coordinate 136,297 downwards.
TTTATGAAACAAGATAAATATTTTAGAAAAAGTAATAGACGCTGGAAAACAGGACATTAGTGGACCGAAAAAAGATGATCCGTAACAAAACAAAATGAATGTTATTTTTCATCAAAAAAGGAGCCTTGTCTAACTCTTAGCACGTGATCTCACATTCTTTTGTTGGAAGCGTTAATTTTCATAGATAAAATAGTTGAACCTCCTTGAAAGGAGCATGATCCACAGTTGAAGTATGCGACAAATAAATGTGGCGGTAAAAGATACAACTACTAAAACAAAAATAGCAGAGGAAGAAATATGGAAGTTACGAAAATTGTATAAGCAAAGATATAAAAGTTTCAGCAAGAGCAGTAAAAGCTGAAACAAGAATGACAGAAGCAGAAACATATATGGCTGAAACACAACATTCGAATGGCAGAAGCAGAAATATAGCAGTTGTAGCTAGGGCAGTAACAGTTGTCAGAGCAGCACTTCTTTCAATAACAGCCAAACTAAGAACACGCCAAAAATACTGCAAAAGATATCTCAGAGGTACAAACTGGTCCAGGAGTACTACTGGCGTAGCTCAGTTTATCAACTGAAATATTACCAGCTGCAGCAAATGAACTCCAACTCCAAAAAATTGTGAAACAAATGAATTTGCTGAACGATCCCACAGCCTCTGCAACAGAACCCTGAACAACTTTAGTACGACGGCAAAATATACGCCTGTTTTAGTAACACAAAATCAGTCACAAATAAAAGACGTCTTCGAGAATTCAATCTGATTCATATCCATGTTTGGACCCAACACAACAATTCTTTGTTTCCCTACTCAAGTTTTCAGTTCGTTGATACTTGGGAAAAGTCAAAGGACTCGTATTGCAGCGTCCTGAAAATAAAACTAAATTAAACTGCACTTGGCAGTATCATGAATCTCAAGAGAAGCACCTCCAGGATGAGCAGCCAAAAAGCAGCAATAAGGTCTTGCGCTGGTGCACCACTCAAGTATTTCCGGTCACCGGAGCTGTCCGTGAGAGCCAACTCCTTCACCAGCAGCAGCAGGACGGAGAGGCAAGCGGAGAGGAGACAACGACCGACTGACGACAAGTTTGGTTTGGTCCCGGACACTTGTATGGGAACTGCAAGGATGCGCTTGGGTATCACTGCTTAGGTCAGGGTTTCTGAGTTGGGCTTTTGTGTCAAAAACTCAATTTACAGGCATTTTTTCAAAGGAAATTTGAGCGTAGATGTACTACGTGGTTTTCGTGGTTAAATTTTATTTTAAAAAGAGCAGAATTTTGGCCAGGTAAAAGGCTGATTTGAGATTTGGTCACTCCCATGAGCTGGGATGGCGTACAACATAGTCCTCAGCTCTTTACGTTACAGAGAAGAAGAATCACCGAAGTATTTTCAATAAGTTGTTCATTCCCCTACACTTAATTCACTCCACAGCATTGCAACTTGTTTCTGCGCATTCATTTCAAGATGTTAGCCTTACCTTTGCAGTGTTCAGATACATTACACAATGACCAATTAACAACTACGCTTCCTTGTAACAATTATAGTCGTCGGTACAGACCTTGGATTTCATTAAAATTGCCGTATACTCGTAGGCCCAAGTAATTAAAAGAGAGCTAGTACATTCTAAAGATCATTCTGGATCTAGCAGATCCTACGGTCCATGTTGACCTCGCAGACCACGGAAGGCAATGATAGGTCTAACAGTCTGGAAACCAGGTCCAGGTTGATCCTGGTTGATCATAATATTTGCAGATGACCTTCGAGACCATTTAGAGTTGGAAATGCAATGCAGATCCAGGTTGATCACTATAGTTGCAGTTCACCCTTGAGACCATTGAGTGGTCAAAATCTTCGAATCAGTTAAATTGCAGTCGGCGCTGGCTCTTGAAAGAACATAGTGATTGCAAACGCTTGGGAACATCTGTTGAACTCGAATACAAGGAGATCTTGCGCACCGCTTCAGTCGTTTTAGGACCAGAAGACATATAGCAACAAACTTTTATATTTTATAAGAATAGATGGTAAAATCGGTAACTAATGCGATTCTACTCAATAATTCTCGGTCTCGGAACTATAAATCAGTAGCAGACGCTCTTAGAGACCTTCATGTAGTTTTGTGTGCCTATATATAGCTCAGGGATAAGATCGTGTTACCCAATCGGTTAGGATAGGAAGTATGGTGGTTGATGAAAGTTAAAAACTAAACGGTGTAGAGACTAAGTAGAGTTCACTTTCTAGAGTTTCAATCCGGTTCACGTGAAGAGAAGTTTACCAGAACAGTTGTACTGGTAAAATTCCCACCGGACTAATTCAGCCGAAGCGATTTAACCGTTCCTAATTGTTACTGCTAAACTAACATAAACATATATTCCTCATTAGCTGAAAAGAAAATTTAGTTTTCACGCTAGTTCGCCGTTAGACTCAATTTGACACGGCCATTTCAGGACATTTTTTGCGCTGCATTACTTCTGAGAATCTATACATTTTTAGAGAACAATCGGCAAGGTCAGAGCGCCGTAAGACAACGCAGGGCGTCACGGCTCGGTGTCATCCATTGTTTGACGGCACATTCAACTCGAACATTTTTTCGTCTTTGAAGAACTTTCCAACGCTCGGTGACCACCATCTATGGACAGTCTCGTGTACGTTTGAATCGTGAATGCATCGCTTAGAATTCAACTGCCACAAATTAGCTTCTTTGTAATGTGCAGCTTACTCATGAAAACCTGTTTCCGCACGGGATTGGATGGCGCTATGGCCTCTCTTGGAAAAGCTACACATCGGCTATTTGGGTAGGATTCATTTTCCTATGCTTTTTTTTTAAGAATTAGAGAAAGTCATCGGCAACACAACATTTAGTCTGTTCTTTATTTCAGCAGCTTTGAAACCTTTATAGATGAGTCGGTTTCAATTATTGATTCACAGACTATAAAAAATTAATAAGAAACTTTCACCTGTAAATGCGTTTTCATACTTTGAACTCATTTTAAACATTTCATTTCATTCATTTTTACCAACAAAAAAATTATACGACCGTCATTTTAATATTTTAGTCCCACTTCATGTGCAGTCGTTATTTGGATCACGATTTTTACTCAACTATCAAGTTGCGGCCTTAAAGAAGTAGATAATTAGAAGTAGAATGTAGAAGTTGAGATGATGATGTCAATCCATGCGCTTGGACTCACGGTCATGATAATTAGAGCTCTACTACGCTTTCTGAGCCTCATTCCCAACACAAAATTAATTTCGACGCCATCTTCTTTCCATGCTTTAATAGAGGAAGGTCCTAAGCCAGGAGGCAAAATAGAAAAACATGGTATATGTGAAAAGTTTGCTGGTATTTCCAAGTCAAGGAAAAAAATCGTACGTGTGAATTAGTTTTTTTCGCCAGAACTTGTAAACCTTGAAATAACTCATTGAAGTATCTATGCTCAAGAAAGACTTTGTATATATGAATTAGTTTCTTCTTGAGAACATTTGGACCCTATCAAAATATTGAGCGAATATGAAAAATTTGCATAAGAGATCCAGCTTTGCTAAGGCGAAAGCTAGATTACCCTAGACAGAAACAAAAAAATATAGAAAAAACAATGAAAAATAGGAAAAAGATGTCTACCTTTTATCGCAAGAGACTCCTTCAACGCACGAAGATTGTTAACTAACTCTCAAGGTGCACAAACTCTTTTATAACACAAGACCCAAATATTGACAATGGAAGCAACGCTAATTTGTTCACAGGACTAGGAGTAGGAACACACGATTGACCCACTTAGCTCGTGTCTGTAGCCAAATGCTATTCTATCCTTATCTTATTCAGCGTACAATCGAATATAACTTATGACAAAAACATATTATTGATTTTCCAACAAGATAACTAACTAAACAAAGGTTGAATTGTTCAAGATCATTTTCCGGTTACTCCTGATAAGAGAGCCTACTTCTATTCAGCTGCAGTTTGTAGCCTCGCTATTATCTGGCGTCATTATTAGTAAGATTTTAGATTTCATTCACTGAAATTCATACTCTATTCTATCACAGACTGTTAAACAAACTCTGAACCTAAAAAAACAATGGAAGTATAATACCTCGGAGGTCATCCTTTGGATTCCGGTACGCAATTCGTGTTAGAGACATGGAGGCCGGCATCAGAGAAGTTTTTAGAACGCAAGTTTAGAGCATTTAGGAGTCCAAATATATTACTTCAAGCATCCAAAATGCGCAAACCTGCCTGGCGCTAAGTTCCTCAGGAGGTCAATGATGCAGATGAACCATGATAACCAGTTTATTAATAACAAATCTTCCGGCACGATCAAGCGACAGCGTTGAGCAATAATATTAAGAAAAATGTGGGAGTCAAGACAGGGCAGATGATTCAAGAACACTAGCCTTCCCATTTCTCGTACACCGCAACCCATGTGATTATCCATGTATAATAATAAATAGTTTGTTACTTGCTTGCTTGTTTGTTTTCTTGGTCTGTCCGTTCCAACTCTTACCCTGTGAAGTGGATGCCTGAATACTACATAATGATTTCAAATTTCTGATTTTTTCTCCTTTTGGAATTCATTTCCATTGATTGAAATTCATAGCAATACTATCAACATAAAATTAGAAAATCCGTAGATTAAGGTTAATTTTAACCTCCCTAACAACACCAAAGGTTTTTCGAAGAGAGGAAAAAGGAAAGCATCATTTAGTAAGGAATTAAAAGCATTGTTCCTACATGCGCAAGGTCCCCGCTTAGAAACTACATGGTTGAAAAAAGTTTATGATACAAGAGAAAAGTTGAAGAAAGTAATAGATACTGAAAAAAGGACAGCTGCGAACCGAAAATGATAGTCCGCATCAAAACAAAAACTATCCTATTTCTACCAATAAAATACGTACCTAATGTACAGCAAATTAAAAGAATTGAGAACACGCATTTGTGAAGTTCCTTTCAAAACATTTTCCAGGAATGAATTGTAGCTCAAAGTTGAAAACATCGCCTGTTAATTAGAGAAACCACAAGAAGTGAGAAAACTTATTCAAGTAATCCTTAAAAAAAACAGTTTCCATGCATAAAATGCAGCTCATATTACAGTATATCGCCTTTACATTAGAGAAACCAAGAAGTGGGAAAACGTAATCCATTTAAAAAAAAGTAAAGCAATCCCTCTAAATTCTTGTAGTAATTCAAACAATCCTTTAAAAAATGTTTCCATGCCTGAATTACTGCTCACATTAGAGAATATCGCAGCTCACATTAGAGAAAATCACCTTCACATTAGTTGCAAAGCAGAGAAGCGCACCAACAAAGAGAGGAAGAGGCCTGCCGAGCAAAGCAAGATGGCAGCAATCGACAAGAACCGAGCATTTATTTAAGTAACCCTTTAAAAAACGAGTATCCATGCCTGAATTACTACTCGCATTAGAGAATATCGGAGCTCAAAGTTGAGAATATCGCCTCCACATTAGCGAGAGAAGCGCACCAACAAAGAGGGGAAAAGGCTTGCCGAGCAAAGCAAGATGGCAGCAATCGACCTGAGACGAGCACTTATTAAGTAATCCTTTGCCGAGCATGTATTTAAGTACTCCTAGAAAAACGGTGTTCGTCTTTGAATCGCAGCTCATATTTAAGAAAATCGCCTCCACATTAGCGAGAGCAGCGCACCAACAAAGAGGGGAAGAGGCCTGCCGAGCAAAGCAGGATGGCAGCAATCGACCAGAGCCAGCCTGTGTGTGTGTGTCGGTGGCTGCTCGTCACGCTCGCGCTCCCTCTCAAAGCTTTGTCCCGAGGGCGTGTTTGTGTGAGAGACAACACAGCATCATTTTCTTTCCAGCCTGGTTAGCGCATTAACAGCAGCCGACACAGGGAGAGAGAGGCGCGGTGTAAAAAGGAGCGGCCAACATGTCACTGCATGATTGCAGGGCTCGACGGCCGCTCCGGCCCGGCCCGCCATTGTTTCCCACACCTCGGCTCTGGTGACCGCTGCAGACACTGCGGGCCGTCACAATGTTTGCTGCAGTACACGCGATGTTTACTACATTACGTCCTGTACTTGTACTTGCAGCCGTCACAATCTTTGATTCAGTACACTCGATGTTTATCACATTACGTCCTGTACTTGTACTCGCAGCCGTCACAAAGTTTACTGCAGTACACTCGATGTCTACCACATTACACAATATTTACTTCATTACAGGCAAAATATTTACAACATTACGCCCTGTACCTGCACTTGCAGAGTGGCTGTAGCCGGCACGCAAAATATTTACAACGTTACGTCCTATACTTTGATTTTGCATTCACTCATTTTTTAAATTAATAACCAACGTATTATCATCATTAAAATTTACAGCGTACTTTCCTTATAAAGTAGCAGCTGTAATTATTTCATTAAACTACTTTAAAAAACAAGTGTGAATCTTTTCTTCTCTTGATTCCTTTATTTTTGGTTTAGAAAAAATTAAAATGAATTTTCACCGATATTATTGAATAGCATTCATATACATACAGATACTTGTAGTCGTTATACAGATACTTGTAGTCGTTATACAGATACTTGTAGTCGTTATACAGATACTTGTAGTCGTTATAGAGTGTATCTAATTTACAAAGTGCGAGTACGGACAAAGAGGCAAAGAAAGCCAGCAAGTCAGTGTTATAACATTTGGGGATTTATTCATTTGTTAAATTATTTTACATATTTCTCTATCATTTATTTATATAATTCATGAACGAGGTTCTGAAGCAAACAGCGTTGAGGGATTTCATTAATTTAAATGTAGTTACAAATAGTGATGTACCGATGTATCGGTATCGGTATCGGCAAGTATCGGTCATTTTCCTGGTATCGGTATCGGTATCGGCAAAATTCGGCCGATACTTTACCGATACTTTTCAATAATACGTATTTTATCATGA
>JACJUY010000729.1:116785-128273 GCA_014220935.1 Platorchestia sp. MABIK | reverse complement strand
ATAAGCAAATTTTTGGCTTAATAAATAATTTCTCCACAAAATGGTTATCATTTTTGTGTTTTTCACACCAAAATACATTGTTTGGCGAAAAAAAATGTTAAAATTCGATAGGCCCCCAAACCGAAAAGAGCCGGGTTTGCTTCTGTACACTGTGTGTGTTAGTACATACGAGTACGCATACTACTTGCGTTCACGCTGCTATTTCTGAGACTAAATGCTACATTATATCTCTAGTTTACGCCTGTAAATGGAGAAAAATATTTATAATTTATTTAGTGTGATGATAACCTCAGTTGGTAAATAAAGATTGCTAAACAGTGAATACTTGTTTGTTCATACATGCTGAAATAGGTATCATACGAAATAAAGCGGAAAGATGACGCAATCGAAAAACTTTGGGCGGGAAACGAATCAAACGATATAGTTAACATAGCAAGAGCAGTTTTATCATTCCTAATCGAAAACTTCATTGTCAATATTGTTATATTATTAGATTTATTACTAAATAATTTTATTATAACACCCAAGTAGGGCTTATAATGGTTTTATTTTAATATAATTGTAAAAGTATCGGTATCGGTAGTAGTATCGGTCAAAGTATCGGTATTTCCAAGTATCGGAGTATCGGTATCGGTATCGGCCAAAAAATGGGTATCGGTATCGGTATCGGCCAAAAAAATGGTATCGGTACATCACTAGTTACAAATGTTCAATACTAATGTGCGTGTGTGTGAACGAAGTGCTGTTAATAGAATGAACTTGCTGCCAAAGAAGGCAAAAAAGCAAAAATTAAAGTAGATCTCGCAATAAAATCACAGAATACACAGAATGTATTCGAGGATCACGCACCATTAAAAAGAACGATATTACGCAATTTCTGCGCATGGCCTCCGCAGAAAATACCCAAAATGAAATGGAAACAATATTGCAATAAGAAAAACAATAAAAAATATGTGGCAAGAAGTCCCTGTATAACGAGCAGCAGCTGGGCGCAGACGGCGGCATTGAGATCACGGACCCTAATAATAAGTGATAATTTGTTTCCACACAATGTTTGTAAAAACTGCATCTAAAGGTCCAAAGGTCCATAAAATCTACGCGTGGATAGCCAAACTCCCAAGCCCAAATAGGGTCTGCGGTCGAATGACGGACTGTGAGAGCGCAGATACCTACATTAGGAGCAAATTATAAGGACGCGTGATTTAACAAGAGCGTGCAAGAAATAGAGGGCCTGGCGGACACAATGGTACGCACAATGGCACAGAGCTAACGCGACGCGCCCATCCCAATTACACACTTTGTGGTACACACCAAAGCTCGCAAAAAGAGAGCAGTCACGCTGAGCAGTGGTAGGTAGTTCGTTGCCCTCGAATGGTTCAATGACCCTGCACACCTCGCAGTGATAGGTGCCAGCGCTGGTAACCCCATACGTAGTGTGAGCGAGTGGTTCATGTCAGGAGGTGTAGGCTTGGCGTTCTTAATGTATTGATGTTCGTATGTGTTCACATAAAGTTCGTAATGTATGTATTTACACTGCATAGCGATCATAATCAGAGTGCATAGCGATCATAATGTGTGTGTTCACACTGCATAGCGTTCATATTCTATAAACGTTCATTTGTGTTCACAAAGCGTTCATAATGTATGAGTTTACACTGCATAGCCATCATAATGTTGTTCATATTTTATTAACGTTAATACGTGCTAACAAAGCATTCATAATGTATGAGTTCACAGTGCATAGCCACCATAATGCATGGGGCGCTCGGCGCAGCACACGGGAGGCTCGACACAGCCCACAATGAGGCTGTGTGTTACGCCGCTTAACTTGCCATGCGAGCACACAGTCCAGCAAACATGATTTACGGACGATGAATCAAATGAATCAAAGTACGGCCTCATAAAACGAGAACAATTTGAACCAAGTGAGAGAAAGCTGACGGATATCATCTCGTACAATGGTTGAGTACATTTAAAGCTCAATTCCCCGTATGAAATTGCTTTAATAATTTCGAAATTCAATTTACGATTTTATAGCTACATTGTTCACCAAATTAAATAAACTGGAATGAACATTCGACTGAAAAAGTAACGCAATTTCCAATTAACGTAAAGAACAACGTGCGTCACTCGGGCGAGAGGCAAAACTAACAAACAAGCCTATTATAATTAACACGTTAACTGCGATGGATTAAACTGAAGGCCAATATTCAATTCAAATTTAAAGTCAATTGTAGTGAGTCATTTTGAAAATAGCAAGCATTAATTAGATCGTGCCTTCATTTAGCTTTCATTAAGTATTTATAAGAATTAAGTTAGTGACTGCAGGTTGGTCGGCATCATTTTGAAAATCTTCTCAGTGACCACCGGTGTGTCCCTTCGCAGGAAACGTGTTAAATTTCCTGAATTGGCTCCAGTCAATTACCATGCTTAACAAAATGAGGCACGAAAGTAAACAATGGAGGTATATAGAGAGTAAACAAAAGATGCACACTAATGATATGACAGCTACATCACATGCACTATAAGTACAGGCACACGTACTCGATGGAGCTACATCACACAGTTCGATATTTGATTTGAATCAAATAAATATCTTCATCTAAAGGAAATAATGGTAAGTGGCAGAAGAAAAATTAAACATTGTCGAACTTGTCCATTTTGGCTTCTGCCATCATTATTAAATGTGAAGCTTGAAGCGACAGGTACAACTTTCAATTTTCTCGCTGAAAGTTCAACGTTAAATTCACTCCTGGGCTACAACTAAGAACACTTGTTTACGTGTTAAGTACAACTAGAAAGTCGAAAAAAAATAACTGTCTCAAAATAAGTACGATGATCTGACGAACAGTTATCAGAGAGTTATTCGTTATTCGTTCACACCGAGTTGCATCCTTTCTAAACAACATATTTTATTAAAGGAGAGACAGAGGGGGAAAAAAATGAGAGAGAGAGAGTGAGAGAGGAAGAGTGAGAGAGAGAGAGGAAGATTACTTAGATTTTATTTTTGCTAGTAAGCTGACCTTATGACCGTTCCGCAGTTTAGTTGTTTTCAGACATTCTATGTAACGCACAAATTCCTCTTTAACGTTTAGGTTCTACTTCAGGCGGCGACGGCAAACTTGCCTCAAGCTGCGCACAACTCAACAGCGGCGTCGAAAAAAAGTGGTTACATACAAAGGGCGTAACTTGACAGCCTTTCCGGGTAGTTGACGCAGGTAAAGCCAAACTTGTATCTTTTACCCCCGTATTGCTTTTGGCAAAAAATGACGAAAAAAAGAAACAGGTGTCATAAGAGGGTGTTTTGAGACAGCAACGCTCCGAAACACTGCGATGATTATCATAGAAAATGCGCTACACTTGTCCCTCGGCATCTTCTCAGCGCAAAAGGAAACAAGAGCGAATGCCGAATCACACAGGTCCCCAATACGATGCATCTCGGTCGTTTTGGATGACAGGTCCGGCGTCGTTAATTTGAGCCTCAAGGCAGCTCTAGTCATCCATTCTTATCCTTTTCATTTCTCCTTTAAGAGTTTTTGTGCCTTACACTCTAAATTTGACTTTTTTCCGCTCGATTTATTAGGAGCAAGGGAGACAGCTCTGCAAGAGCCTGCTGCGATGGACAGTCAACATATTCACACCGCTGTGACTAGGATGTCAGAATTAAACTTAGCACCTAACATTCCGTGGGCAATAAGTAGTTTGGGGTACATTGAATGATCGAGGATTTATTTATAAATCATTAAGTCAAAATTTCTAACGCCGCTGTGACTAGAATGTCTGAATAAAACTTAATGGCACCTAAGGTTTTGAGTGCAACAGGCATTTTGTGGTACATTGAATGATCAAGGATTTGTTTATAAATCATTAAGTCAAAATTTCTTCACAAGACAATGGATTAAAAAAATTTTCACATGGGAATGAGTCAGAGATTTCTCGGGGGTACATTTAATGAATAAAATCTCAAATTATTGGTTCATTTATATATCTCAAACATACGTCGTGGACTAATCTGGCTTAGTGCATTTCTGAACAAAATTTCCGTTGGATATCAAGTTGTCATTTCAATCTTAGATTTTAAAAACACATAAATGAGACGTTTAACATGTAAGAAATATAAAGTTCAACATTGTTTTTTTACCTCATGATGATACTTTCAGTTCTGGTAAAATTAATTGTTGAAATTGAAGTCTTTAACATCCAAAAAAAAAAACAATGCATTTAACTATTTCATTATCCTCACATGTCAGGCCCATAGCTCGGACTATCATAACGCCACAGGCAATGGAGTCTGAGCATGCAGGGTGTACCGCGAAGAACGGAACCCTAAACGTAAATAATATAATTCAAAAACTATTTGCTGCACTGTTATTTTGTTAAGACCATATTTTTGTTTTACGCTTTTCAACAAATGCTATAAGTTTTGAGGATATCTCTTCAAAAATATTTACTCTCAATTTCTTTACTGAAGGCTGTTAGAAACATGTTTGCGCGGGAAATTCAAACAATAAAATGTGCACGCCACAATTTAACTTTAGTTTACGTTTTAGAAAAATTAGCAACATCATCTGTTCACTGAACTGTCGCATATTACGTCGCATAATACCAATATCTGAAACAAAAAGCGATTATTTTTTAGTACATTGAATTTTTTAGACTGATCGCTGTATAAACACGGCTTAGGGAATTTCTAATAACCGCATAGTTACATTAAATAAAAAAATTGAGTGACGTCCAAGATCCCCAGATTTAACATCGTGTAATTATTTTCAGTAGGGACACTTGAAGACGAAATTACATTCAAGTCTCCCTCAAAATACTGCAGAATTGAAAATAAACGCTCATTAAAAATTTAATGTACTAAAAATGATCGACAGTTAATCAAATGAGTAGTTTCATCGATGCGATCAAGAGCTCAAAAGTGCGTGGACAGAACTGGACGACATGTGGAATGTACTGGAGCTTAAACATGTTCACAACATTTTTAATAAAATGATTTACTACATACACAGTAGTTATGAAGACTTCTTTTCTAAAACTTAAATTAAAGTTAAATTGTGGCGTGTTCATTTTAGTGTTTGACTTCTCTGGTAATAAAATATTTCTGAGAGCCTTCAGCAAAATAATTACAGGGTAAATTTTATCCAAACGTCTCACAATTGTTGAAAAGCGTTCAACGAAGAAAATAGTCGAAACAATTGAAACGCAGTGAACAGGTTTATTAATTACATAATTTCCATTTTGGGTTGCGTTTTACGCGGAAAACCTTGCATATCTAATCCAAAATACCAGAAAATTTTTTTTATCACTGAGTAGGAGCAAAATGCACACACTGGCAACAGAAACTCTATGCTAGTCGCACCACGGTAGAAGAAACAAGGTAGGGTCAAACCAGTCTTTTTTTTGTCGACTGTGAGGTTTGCTGACGTCACAGCAACAAACCAATGGCAGCGCTCATATTGCATCTGGTAGCTCTGCTACCCCCAAATCTGTCTCTACTATTGGCCTAACGACGTGACGTTTTGGTGACGTCATAAAGTTTGTTTGCAATAAAGTCTTTCTGTTGGCTAGCCGAACAAGAAGAAGTTTATTTCCCCCGTAGAAATGCCCCTACCTTGTTTCCTCTACCATGAGTCGCACGCAAAGGTCGAAGTGACCACTTAACGCAGAGCTTCACAACCTATGGGGGGTATTTTACCCCACTGGGGTAGTTTGGGGTGATGGAAATATATAGAAATATTAACAAATGACGACTTGCACCCATGATACCAGTGAGGTATGCATTAATTCACTAAAACTGTTTGTATCTTGTATACCTAAAATGCAAGTATCTTGGAACACGAAACTATTTCATTGAATTATTAATAGGGCAACAGGAATGATTAATGGGGTATTCACTGTCTAAGGTTGGAAACCCTTGACTTGTAGGTATAGGGAGAAGCCCGAGGTAACCATTTAGATACCTGCAGGGAGAGCTCGTGATGACCACTTAGGTGTAGAGTGAGAAGCCTGAAGTGGCCATTTAAGGAGTGAAGGAAGACTTAGGTGACCATTTAGGGACAGTGGAGTAGCCCGAAATAACCACTTAGGGACAAGTGAGGTGACTGTTTATTATTCGAGAAGCTCTGGTGAGGGAAACTGTTCATGGACGGAGAGATGCCCAAGGTGACAACATATGTACACAAAGACGCCACATAGCCACCGAGAAAAAGCATGAGGTGACCACATAGGTACAGTGAAAAGCCCGAGGTGACCACATAGGTGCACAGTTTCGCCACATAGGTGCCAAGCGTATCATGAGATGACCACATAGCCACCGAGAAAAGCATGATGTCACCACATAGGTACAGTGAGAAGCCCGAGATAACCACATAGGTGCACAGTTTCGCCACATAGGTGCCAAGCGTATCATGAGATGACCACCTAGCCACCGAGAGCAGCAGCAGACACAGCGGCTGCAGGATAGCCACTAATTGCAGCAACGCGTGCATTCAAAGCTCGGTGAAATCGCCTGCATGGAGCAACGCGCGCATGAGCTCGGCGCCAAGCGTGCATGATTGTCGAGCTGGTGCGGCCGTGCACGAATGCACGCACGGTTTGCGTGCACGAATGCACGGCTTTACGTGCGTGTATGTCGTGAGGCAACGCGTCCATCCAGGGGACGTGGTAATCAGGAGTCGATGTTGCGCGCGTGTGTGTGTGTGTGTGTGTGTCCTCTTGCAACACCGGCATCGCAGTGAGGACATGGACAGGTCCTGCGTTCTATCTTTCTGCTCGAAGCTCGACACATGAAAAGTCAGAATTGAATTCGCGGAACACAACTTGGCACATGAAAAGTCAGAATTGAATTCGCGGAACACAACTTGGCACACGAAAAGTCAGAATTGAATTTGCAGAACACAACTTGACACACGAAAAGTCTACATTAAAGCAAGTTTGATGTCGTTCCAAGCCCCTCATTTTATACACCGTCGATCGGCGGCACGTTAAAGTAACGTGCGGTCCTGTTTGAATTTTCACCAGTGCCTTGAAATTAACTTGTCTAGAAGAGTTTTCAAATCGAACCTTCAACGTAGAGAGTAGACATCCTATGTTAATTATATCACTAACTTGCATAGAGACTTACCCACTAAATGTAAAGCAAACGTGGCCTCAGTTAATCATGCTGCTCTTAATTCATCGCAGTGGTAAAATTTGGGCTGCACATGAATTTTGACACGTTACTCAAACGAGGGAACGTCACTTCACTTCATTCTCATGCGCAGAACATAGAGACGTTCAGGATTCCATTGCCTATAAATTTTATCACGGTACTATATAGCACTTGAAGGTTATGCAGTGGACGCTTCCACGCCGCAAATGGAAAAGGGAAACGCGTGCGAGACGTTGTGTTAGTGTAACTCAACGAGTTACACTGGAGAAAATACCAAGTGAACGAAAAATGAATAATTGTCTTGAAATATACTCTCAAATGAGGTGTCGTGCCCAATCTCGCGATAAATCTATTATTAATAAAGAATTTCGCACAGCATCCACGAATACATATTTTTTATGATTTAGTCTTGCAAGCAGGCAGTAAGATACTATGAAAGAATGGCTAACATAGCTTCGTTGACTGTTATCATCTCCAAACAACCCTACTATTCTTGACTATAACGACGGTATCGCGTTATCCAGTTGCACAAATACTGTCCTATAAGATATCGGACATGAAGCACTATTCTTTTTACAATTTCTTCGTATGTTTGATTTTTTCAATTTTCAAAGGGGCACATCAGCCCGCCTTACGCTAGCTGGGCAACGGTGACGTCGCTTGCATGCGCTGTTAGTTATCGCACTAACTGAAATGAATGCTCAGATCGCAGCCTATTTCACGCGCCCTCGTCAAATGTGGACCGAAAGCCCGCTTTCTCTGAAGCACAGGTGTCTGGTACTCAAAACGGCGGTGTCCTTCTATCTCCGGGAATGACGAGGTGCAAATTTCGTACGTAAAGACTCTTCTAGTGTACTGTTATAAGACGAAGAAATTACTCAAAACGGCGGTGTCCTTCCATCTCTGGGAATGACGTGGTGCAAATTTCGTACGTAAAGACTCTTCTAGTGTACTGTTATAAGACGAAGAAATTACTCAAAACGGCGGTGTCCTTCTATCTCCGGTAATGACGAGGTGCAAATTTCGTACGTAAAGACTCTTCTAGTGTACTGTTATAAGACGAAGAAATTACTCAAAACGGCGGTGTCCTTCTATCTCCGGGAATGACGTGGTGCAAATTTCGTGCGAAAAGACTCTTTTAGTGTACTGTTATAAGGGGAAGAAATTACTCAAAAGGGGGTGTCCTTCTATCTCTGGGAATGACGTAGTGCAAATTTCGTAAAGTGTACTGTTATAAGAGGACGAAATACCTCAATAACCAGGACACTTGAAGCTAGAGGGCAAGAGAGAAAGCCGATGAAAGACATGACGCGCATAAGTGGATAGGCCGCGCCAATATCAGCATGGGAGAGAGGGCCGGGCAACCGCATCTGGGCGGATCGACCGCTGAACACCGCCGTGTGTTGCGACAAAAGCTAATTGGCCCGGTACATGTCGCTCACAATGCGTCTATGACAATGATTTGCAACTCTGAATTTGTCATGTCATGCCGCTACCGGGCGCTGAACCTCGGGCGTTATTGGCCAGTCAGCGAGTACTGTAGAGAGAGTACGTAGAGGTGACCGCTCGCGAGTCTACCCCCTTAGCCGGACATGAAACTATCGTTCATGAATCCTAGGTCGCAGTTCAAGGTCATCAAACGTACTACAGTCGTACATCGAATTTTATATCATGTCTTTCATGAACAACCAAGAGTGTTCGTGTATCCTAGGTCGCTGTTCATAAAACGTACCACAATCCAACATCGAGTTTTAAATCATGTCATTCGTGCCATCCAAAGCGTTCATGAATCCTGGGTCGTAGTTTTCATGAAATGTACTAAAATCCAACATCGAATTTTACATCATGTTTTTCATGAACAATCAAGAGCGTTCGTGAATTCTTGGTCGTAGTTCAAGGTCATAAAAGGTACCACAATTGAACATCGAATTTTACATCACGTCATGGGAACATCAACTTAAAATATGGAAAAAAAATTAGCCGGATAAAAGTTAGCCATAGTTTTTCGTAATACTTTTGTTGAAAACGTTGGGCGAATTTGTAGCCTTATAAGCTGATGCTCGGATGAGATGCATTTGCAACACAAGGATCGACTGTAGATGAGGCACAACCACATTTAACTTCTTACTCACAATCGAGTTCATAGCTACGGGACTCCAGGAGCGTTCATGAATCGTAGGTAGCAGTTCAGAAAACCCACAATCGAATATCGAAATTTACATAGTGTCATGCGAGCGTCAACTTGAACGGATAAAAGTTAGTCCAATGTATTTGAAACAGATTTGTTGAAAACCTGGGTCGAATTTGTACCCGCACAAGCTGATGATCGGATGATAAGCAAAGATAACTGCAGATGAAGCACAACCGCATTTAACTTCTTACGCACAATCGAGTTCATAGCTACGGCACTCCTGGACCTGCCCATGATGGCAAGAGAGATGCCGCACCTCCGCACAAGCGACTTCCGCCAAACATGCGTACATCGAGTCAACGGAGTCCTCAAATTCTGTAATATGCGCGAGCGATAAAATTGACTCGAACACGAGGTCATTACGGTGCAAGCTTGCAGTCGGCTCTTTTGAATTGTCGTGTACAAACAGGTTTGTACGAGCGGCTATCGCCCTCCAAGGCAAATAAAATGAGAATAATTAACCGAATCAAAACGCAGGAACAAGCTATGGTTGAGGGACAAAATGATAATCACGACAATGCAAATGTAAGCAGTGCTAAAGCTGGAAGTTTATTCCCCAAATTCAAGGATGGCATGCATGAGATAGAAGAAGGGTTAAAATCTATAATTTACTTGAAATATAAAATGAACGTTTAACGATCATAGCTCAAAGACAGTAGATATGCAGTGAAAATAAAAAATCAAAGACAATAGACATCTAGTACAACATTTGGTAATTAAGGCAAGTAAATATCCAAGACACATTAAGGATTCAAGGATATAAAAAAATTAGAATTCAACGACAGATATTCTAACAAAACTTCAATCTGAAGGAGACTTGAGCAATTCACACAATAGTTGACACAATTCACACATTAAAAAATGTTATGCAACTAGAAACTTCACTCAAGAGAAAGCTGGCCACTCATTGACGTACGGACAAGCCATGAAATACAAAACTGAATCAAGAACGTGAGTTTATTTTATAACCTTTTCTCGTTTGAATTGATTTCGGTGAGTTTAAACATTGTTTGGAACGTACTATTTAATTATTATGAGACACATTTTGGTAGTACACTTGGTGTTAACCAGTAATTGATTCAATGAACACAATTAACAAAAACTACCGACGTTTAACTACCGACCGTCTACTACATCTACTACATCTCCGTCTACGTCTACTGCGTCCGGAGCTCGTCTGTCACAGCTTACTGCTGACACGTCTACTCGCAAGTAGACTCGTCTACACAGAGCATTCGAACTTACGCGTTCCTCCCATGCATAAATAAAACTCTTACCTTTTATCTAAAATAAAAAGTTATAGATTAAAGAGACATCTGCCGCTATTACAGTCAGGGCTAATTTTAAAAACCAGGTTAAGGTCTTGAAATTACCAAATAATATATTTTGGGTAATCATTAACTAAAATAGCTCCCAGCGTAGAAGCAGCAACAGAAATGACCACTCATGTCTGTAACATGTATGTCCAAAAAAATGCATTACGTGAGGCATTTGTGGAATCACTCTATCATCAAATTATAATTTTAACATTAAAAATTCCCCAGCATTGTGTACTGTGCGTAAACTATTTTCTTTGTAAAATATTTTTATTTCTCAAACAGCAAACAGAGTAAACCATGTAAGCCTTTTCAAACACCACTGAAAATTGATGAACAAATATTTCCTTCTTTTTTCTTTTCTTTTGTTCTTAACGCGTGACGAACTGGAGAAACTCCGTAAGCTTGAGAAATTGCAAAAGGAAAAAATATATATATCTACCTCATTACATGAAAGCAAGTTTCGGAACAGAGGAGCATATATTTCTTAACTTCAGGCACAGCGCACGCAAACAACTGCAGGCACATGGAGGGTAACTAATCGTTTCCTCCGCAAGGTGATTTCCGCAGATACGAGATATGAGCTGCTTGCTTAGTTAACTTCTATTTACGTTCCCACGGGCTTACTTGCCACCACTCGTCAAGTTATAATGAACTTGGTGGCCAACACTATGTTATTTCCGATGAACTTGGCGGCCAACACTCGATTATTTCAATGAACTTGGTTGCCAACACTCGATTATTTCAATGAACTTGGTTGCCAACACTCGATTATTTCCGATGAACTTGGCGGCCAACACTCGATTATTTCAATGAACTTGGTTGCCA
>JACJUY010000729.1:95951-107853 GCA_014220935.1 Platorchestia sp. MABIK | reverse complement strand
ATATCCCAAAGCTAAACCAAACAACAGTGCCATATCACAAAGCTAAACCAAACAACAGTACAATATCACAAAGCTAAATCAAACAACAGTACAATATCCCAAAGCTAAACCAAACAACAGTTTAAAATCACAAAGTTAAACTAAATAAACGAACGAAAAAGAACATTAGACTCAAAGCGAAAGCTCGGACTCGTAGGAGAAGCAACAGAGCGCTGATCACAAGTTACTGCTATGGGATGCCACGAACAAACGAAAATGATAAGCAAGAATAAGAAAAAACTCCATGATCTTGACGTATAGAGAACGGAACAGCGGGCGACCGCGGCGCAGCTAGCGTGAGGGTCCGCCATTCATTCAGGAACAGCTGCGTTCAACTTCTCACCATTACGCAAACAAAACTTCCAACATATGAAAGCGTAATTTTAAATGTTACTTTATGATGTGAGTTAGTAACGTATACGGGAGGGAAAATTGTTCTTTTTCATATTGCGCAGTAGTATGCAGGGTTAGAATTGAAGGAGAAGTTGTAAAGCCGCTGGAATGTGGCAGGAATGAAGGGAAGTTGAATGCGGGCGGTTAAGGTCTAGCAAGTTGCGCCAGCAGCGTCCGGCCATCTCGCAGCAACCTCAATGTCGTCCAGGATTCCTTTTTTGTAACGATGAAAACCAATTTCTTGTCTCATTACTACCGCTTTTAAAAGCGGAAAATAAACTTAATTATAGTTTCATTTTTACGAAGTAGTTCAAGTTCATCACTGTTAAAAAGTAAAGACAAATTCACTCAACATTTTACATTGAAACACTGTCAATTGAAAATTCATTTCAAGTTTCATTTTTACGAAATAGTTCATCACGTGGTAAAGTAAGGAGAAATTCACTCGGCATTTTTTTATTGTAACTGTCAATCGTAACAATTAAGCATCATATATTAGAATCACGATATCTTTGTGAGGTATTGAATTTTTAACCATTGACAGTGTTTCAGTAACCAAATGTTGAGAGAAATTCTTCTTTCTTTAACACGTGATGAACTTGAACTATTTCGCAAAGTTAAACAGTTGGAAAAAAATTCTTTAAATTCCATTCATGTGAGTGAGCCTCCACATATGAATGTATTTCACAGGTCACACATATTTGAGAAACATTTCAGCTTACTTCTTTGAATTATAACCACAAAGTAAAGCTGTTTATTAGTTAAATGCTTTATTCTAGACCAGAAAAAATTGTTACTCGCCTTCGAAAACAATATTTTCAGCATGACATTAACAAAATCATGACAAACACATGGGACGATGCCGATGGTGTACTGTGCATTGCCATGTGAGCGACACATTAACGATTACGGTGGTCGTGTAACCAAAAGAACGATGGTGAAGTCTACCAAAGATAATCAACTTCAACCGAAACATTTCAAACAAAGAATCGTAGTTAGAAACACAGCAGGAGTAACGTAATCAGAAAATACAATTAAGTTGGCGAGTTAAATCCATGAATACTACTTTTCCTATTATTTGAACTCACCTGGCGTCCAATACATGAATAATACTTTTCAAATCATGTGAACTCACCTGGTGTCCAATACATGAATAATACTTTTCCTATTATATGAACTCACCTGGCGTCCAATACATGAATTATACTTTTCCTATTAAATGAACTCACCTGGTGTAGGTGAAAGCGACAGCGTGCGACGCGGCTTGAGCGTAACTCTTCTCAAAAAAGTAGCAACTTCAAATCCCACAGCGGCAGCTCCAATAGCAGCAACTCCATTAACTCCTTCAGTGTCATCATGCATGTGGTGGTGATGAGTGTCTTCAACAGCAACAGTGTCATTCACGACTTCAACAACGTCATCTTCAACATCCTCATCATCAAGTTCGATATCAACGATCTCATCATCATCATCTACTTCAACTTCGACTTCGACGTCGACATCCTCATCCCCGATATGACGGCGGTCATCAACATCGGCGTTATCTCTGGCCCTGCTCTTCGAAATGGACGGCTTATCGCTGATTTCCTCGGAGGAGGAAGACCGGCGTATCATGCTGCGATGGCGCAGATTCCGACGATGGACGCTGCGGAGATGCACGTGGTGTACAGCCCTCCGCCTGGGCGAGACCATTTCAGAGTCTTGGTCTTCGTCTTCTACATCACCGTCCTCTTCTTCTTCCTGGTCTCTACGGTCACGCCTCTGGAGGCTGTGAGACCGACGGTAAGGCGTGGACGAGCGAGGTGGGAAGAAAAGAGTCGCGGCAGTGACTGTCGCTGTCGGAGGTGTAGGACATGGAGATGACGGAGGAGAGTGAGACAGGAAAGGAGAAGGATGAGACGGAGCTGATGAGCTCAGGTATTGAGATGCTGGAGTCGAGAACGCCGACACCGGAGAAGAGAAAGCGGAGTTTGTGGAGGAAGGAGAGGAAGAATAAGGCGGTGTTGAGGGAGGGGTTGACGATGGGGAAGATGGGGGTGAGTCGTGCTCAGATTTGGAGATGGGAAGGGGGGGAGTTGGCGAGAACGTCGTTGGGAAAAATACGTCTCCCCTCATTTTGATTCTTCTGCAGGCAGTCTGTAAAAAAAGAGAGAATAACATTAGAAATTCCATCTTACAAAAGATCGTTACAAAAAAAATCTGCTTCATTCATTTATGTTTCTTGAATACAAAGCACATTTCTGTTTTGAACTTCCATAGAAGAATTTTTCTTCATCAGCCGCGGAGGCAAGAAAAAAATTTTCATTTGCTTTTTGAGGATCAGATCTGTTGCATTTACGGATACTTTTCACCCCGAGATAAATTGTCTGACTCAAAATTGTTTTGAGCAAAGAATTTAGAAAAATTTCTCGAAAACACAGTTCCAGGGAGCTACTTAAACTATGGTCTTTCCTAGCGTGTATTGCTGTTGAAAACATTCCCATTGGATCGAACATTTTGTGTGAAGTACATCCACGACTCCACCACGTTTTTCCATAAAAGGTAAGCGACGAAATTAACCGAAATGAAGGAAATTATCCAAGCCAGTATTTATAAATTTTAAGCACAATGATGCGCGAATCGAAGTTTCAAACACTCATACAATTCCGATGTTGACGATGCGTTCTTTTTAAGGGAATGCGAGGTAAACATTTCTCGACCAACCACCGCTAGAAGGTGAGCAATTTCACCTAACGAGAATGCATCAGTTCAAATCACAACTTGAAGATAAAACGTTTAATAAAATTCATAGTGGTAAATGAAAAACTTAAGCGTAACTCTTTTTTAAAAAAGTAGCAACTTCAACTCCAACCGCAGAAGCTCCAATAGCAGCGACTCCATGAACTCCTTCAGTGGTAGGTGTAATTGTCACTGTCATTCACGACTTAAAAAGCGTCATCTTCAACATTTTCGTGTAGGATATTACGAACGTCCGTAACACGTTCATACAAAAACCATCATACGATCACACAATAGCAGAAATGACCGAAATTGTTGAAATTGAGTGACTGATATTTTTGCCATTGTTTTCTGTTTGCGAGGGGACGACGGCGCTATGGGACGTAGAATAGCTGCTGTAAGCGAACACCTCGGCTACACTACACACCCCCTCCGGCACCGACTTACACTCAAGGATGATATCCAGTATAATCTTTAGCGGTTTTTTTCATCCGAGTGTTGTAAAGCTGGCCAAATAAGGAAGTATCACGCAGTCTCTATTTTTTGCTTTTATTTTACTTCTACTATTTTTACTTTTTTACTGAGCTCAAGTCCTCGAAAGAAGGATGGTGCGAGTCAGATTTTACTCGGTGACGGTCTCGAGTGTCCTAATCTTGTGCGAGTGACACCACTTTCTCCCGCGCAGGGGTTTTGTGCTCACCAATTTCCCGCAATCTGATCGCGATAATGCGATTTTCCGAGGACAGAGACTTGCTGTTTAATATTAAACGAGCAAAAAATGCATTCAAAATATGTCAAAAAATTTAAAACGAGCAAAAATGCATTGAAAAAATGCGAAATGTATGTTTGCATCTAACAATCACAATTTATTTACGAGTACACGTTCTTCAAATTGAAAACCCTCCCTCTGAAATGAGTTCAAAATTAACGAATTCAAGGTTTGCGCTTCTGTGAGTGTATTTCATTCAAGAGTATATTTTCAAAATTAAAAATGTCCACACCTGAAAATACAATGGAAACTGAACCGAGATATGCGTACGTTATTCAATGTTATGCTAGATTGATTTTAAGTTCGCTCCAGCCTCCTTCACCACAACAAAGATATTCAAAGAGAGGAAGGATGAAGGCACCATTTAGTATGAAGTTAAGGGAACACAGATTCTACCCACAAGGTGTGTTCTCCAGCAAAGATCTACTCAAAGAAACAGTAAGTAACGAAGAAAGTTCATGAAACAAGATGATCATTCGTAAAACAAAACACCTATTATGTTTCAAGAAAAGAAAAGGCCCAAATAACTCTTAGCTCGGGACCTCGCATTTCCCCCTGGGAGCGCTAACGAACGTCCGAAGCAAGTTGAGTCACGAGTTCTAGTGAAAACGACACTAATTCACAATTAAATATTGCAAGAGGTTCTACTAGTTGTTCAGAAACTGACATGAGTGTAGAATTCAGTGTTGCATCACCGTACTTATATGTAGCTCAGGAATTTTGTCAATGATTAACGACGAAATTGAATTTAATTTTCACAGCTTGAACGATACAGCAAAAAAACTCAGTTGAGCCGCCTTACAATACTTCACATATTCGCCTCAAAATTTACCACAAGTTTACAACGAGTTTACAAGACGCGAATTTTACAACAGATTAGTGTTTGAATTGTAAAAAGTAAGAAATGATTTGTTCATAGTCTATCATTTTGTTTCCTCAGCAGTGGTTAGCGTCACTGCTTGCGATCGCAATGTAGATGTGCAATGGACATATAAAAAACAAATTCATTTTCTGTATGCACAAGGCTGGAAATGGTTTTCATGAGAGTTCAGTTATGATGCCCAAAAACTGGCGTATTTTAAATGGGCCAAGTTATCAATATTTAACGGATACGTAACGAACTAAAATGAAACTGCACTCGCTAACAACTCATGAGAGTGCGGTTGCAAATGAGATGCTGTACAACAAGAACTGAGGATAATCAAATTCAATCACCATGAATTTTAGAAACAAAAACCACGCCGTTCTCACCCCATAAACACAGCTTTGATAAGAGAGAGATACGACTTTCTTAGAGAAATATCCCTGCGACTGCACTCGAATTCGTGCTTGCTCTTGAGTGTTATTTGTATTCATATCAGGTGAGCACATACAAAGTCATGAACTACGAAAATATGAAAATTCAAGTTAGAATCCGTTACATCAACAAACTAAAGGCCTCACAACAATGGAAACGTTTAAAAAAGAAAAAGCCAATTGAGTAAATTGACCTCCAGGCACGTACGAGATTGTATTAAGAATGCAAATCAAACAACGCAACCATGCATAGGCAATACACATGTCGTACATCACTGCACATGGTAATAGATACTGAACGTCGACTAACGTAACTGGGTTCAGCAGCCAACGCCTACACCACCTCAAAATCTCTTATCAAGTCCCAAGCAAAGTATAACTCTGATAATTTTCAACGATTTAACCAACCCATTAACCTCAAGTCCCAAGCAAAGTGTAACTCTTTGATAAATTTCATCGAGTCAACCAATCTATAAAGTCTAAAAATAATATGATAACGAAAACGCAAGCATCGACATATGTGAAGTGTTAACATCAACTTCAAAGTTGATTAATAAATATTTACCCGACTAAATCAATGTCCTTTTTTTACTAGAACCTAATATTTGAATGATTTGTCAGAGTCTAAACTAAAGAATCTCGACCCCAAAAAATTTTTTCGAAGGGTTACACGAGTAAGTTACTCATCGTTGGGTATTACCACAATATTTCACTGAAGTCTAATGTGCTCGTATCCATTCTCAATCCATCTGACCGTATCTTCCCTATTTCCAAGTTTGTCTGGACCGACTATGCCTTTTTATGTCAAGACCATTTTCAACTATCCCGATGATTGTGCCTTAAAATGTGTCCTCATTTACACAATATTTTACCTCAAAAGGTTAAGTGTTGCAGTGCGTTGCATGTCAAACACCTTTTCACTACCAAAATTGCTGGGTTAATATTATAACGCAATATTTCTTCTTCAAGACACGTGCGTCAACGTCAGCGAAACTCTTGAGCGTTCTGAGTGCGTTTGAGAGCAAATGCGTTAATTGCGGTATACCGAAAAATTTTGTTCAATCGTCGCGGCAAATGAGTGTGATTCAAAAGATTCATTTTCGTTCTCTCATGTAAATATAAAATCAAAGGTTAGCACTGTAGCAATCGAACAATCCGTTCACGGACTACGCTTCAATGAAATCTTACCAAATAATATTCTTGGTGTGTCTATTTGTTTATATAATTGTTTGGTGGCCGCTTCTTAAGAAACAGCTTCTTCGATTTTATTAGATGGGTGCTCAATGACCGTATCTGTGACACGAGTTACACCAGCGCACAAAGCACAAGAATATTTTAATTGCGGGCACTATTAGAATAGACATATTTTTTTATCCTCCACATCTGAAAGATTTATGTACGGAAAATATCGAATCCGGTCATTTCTAATGGGCCGAGTACACCAGTTTCGTAATAATGTCCGAGGGAGTAACACAATTTAGATCGAAAAAGAGAAAAACTGGCGCCAAAACAGGCCTGCTGACCACACCCTGGGCCCAGCACGGCACCAAGTCCTTGAAGTACAGCGCGCCCCACTGTCATTTGATCGAGCGCATGCCTGCCCAGCGAACAGTCTTCTACGACCCAGTGTCGATAGGAACTGGACGATCTTCCACGACCCAGTATCGATAGGAGCTGGACGATCTTCCACGACCCAGTGTCGATAGGAGCTGGACGATCTTCTACGACCCAGTGTCGATAGGAGCTGGACGATCTTCCACGACCCAGTGTCGATGGGAGCTGGACGACCTTCCACGACCCAGTATCGATAGGAACTAGATGTTCTTCCACGACCCAGTATCGATAGGAACTAGACGATCTTCCACGACCCAGTATCGATAGGAGCTGGACGATCTTCCACGACCCAGTGTCGATAGGAGCTGGACGATCTTCCACGACCCAGTGTCGATAGGAGCTGGACGATCTTCCACGACCCAGTGTCGATAGGAGCTGGACGATCTTCCACGACCCAGTGTCGATAGGAGCTGGACGACCTTCCACGACCCAGTATCGATAGGAACTAGATGTTCTTCCACGACCCAGTATCGATAGGAACTAGACGATCTTCCACGACCCAGTGTCGGTAGGAACTGGACGATCTTCAAGTCATACGAAGTCATCTTACGTAAACCTCAACTCATACGGGTAAGAATCAGTTTTAAAGAATGTTGAGTGATTTTCTATTTAATTTAACTCGTGAAGAATTTGAAATATTTCGTTGAGTTGAGAAGTTGGAACAGAAATTAGTCCGAGTTAATCGTGACTTACATCAAGACTCATGTTAGTTTAATAACTAGGACTAATTTTTCTTATTTAAAATTGAAGTTCATATGAAGAGATAACAAATAACTATCGACTGTGTAGTGTACACTACTATATGAGGTGAAGGAAAATACACCATTGCTCAACACACCATTTTTACCAATATTTTCCCGCATTAAACACTACCATAACGTTAGGATGACTCTAATTCCTAGTTTATCACTGCCAGAAGCGCATAAAAAGGCTTACACGGATTAAGAACTTCATAAAAAAATTGTGGCGCCCATGAGCTTATTTTTCTCATCCCTACGTCCTACAAAAAATATTTCACAAACGGTATCACAAACTGATGCAGTTACGGCAAAGTTATCTATTTGAGCCCTCATCGAAGTAGAGTCGCACGCAGGCAAAGCAAGAGTAGGTACATCGTTCGGTAGAGAAGCCAACAACTGACTTCTCCACACATTAGGTACCGGCGCGTGAGGTTGACCATATGTTTTGATTTTCAAACGACAAAGAAAGATTTGGGCATGGGCATATAAATGCATGGGCATATAAATGCATTAAAGTGGGATTTCAACACGTCAACCGCCAT
Source organism: Platorchestia sp. MABIK (assembly GCA_014220935.1). Lineage (NCBI taxonomy): Eukaryota > Metazoa > Arthropoda > Malacostraca > Amphipoda > Talitridae > Platorchestia > Platorchestia sp. MABIK. Next base: position 99,742 of record JACJUY010000729.1, on the reverse strand, counting down.
ATGTTAAACTAAAGTTCAATTTTCAACTCAAATTTAAACTCAATTGTACTAAGCAATTTTGAAAATAACAAACAACTGGATCGTGCTTCCATTTGGCTCTGATTGAGTAAGTGTCAAAATTGAATTTTTGACTACTGGTCGGTCAGTAGCATTATGAAAATTCCCTCAGTGTACCACTGGTGGCTCACATATCGGTTAATGAGTTAAGCGGAAATCATTCAAAAAGGTTTTCGATGCTCATTTTTTGTCAATAAGTGTTTTGATTTCAAAACAGTTCAATTCAAAAGCATAAAAAATTAATTACCTAATTTAAACCAAGAAAGGGCAAATTTGAGCGACGCATGGTCAGTACTAACCCCTTAACATTTTTCCTGAATGAATGGAGTACAATTCAACACCGCACATCAAGAGTAACGCACAAAGACGCTAGCTGGGTGCACCAGAAAATAAATGTAGAGCAGATATCGGGAAGGCTTAGTCAGCCGAGCCGGAAGCGCGCGCTGGGAAGCGGTCGTAAAGTCGAAGCAAAGTTTTATCGATGTTCCTAAGGCTTGGTAAGCCGACCTAAGACTCTAATGAGCTTAGCGATATCAATTAGAGCTTTGAAATCGCATGACCACAAAGACTTTGGGCGTCCAAATCAGAGACCCAAAACAAAGGATAACAATGAAATATAGGGTCAGCAGCTCAAGGTCAACCTAGCAATTCAGACGAAGCACGCGGATTTCAGGGAGATGGCTTCGTCGTAAAATTCTGCTCTTAATAACAGTTTCGTGAAGACGAATGGTCTCAACTGATACATGTAAGCAGAACACGATAGATCGATCTGCCAAATTCAAGCAAGAATAATTGGCTCGCAAAGTTCCCTTCTTCGTCTTAAAACTGTATCCAATCAAAGTTTGGTAACTGCTTCGTTTACTACCTAGGTTTTCTACGCTGCAAAAACATCACGCACTTGGAATATATGATCTTCCTACTGGTTCATATCTGGTGAAATCCGTGGATACTTTCCATACCGACGGCGGCACACATTTTGTTAAACATAGCAGCCAAATTTTAGAAAAAACATTTGATGAAATAACCACTGATCTATCAGAGGCAATTTCTATTGCGCAGAGACTAAGATGAATGCATCAACACTTTTGAGGCAGAAACAGGAAGAAGCTCTCAAAATGAGCTTTCAATTATAATTTCGTTAGGCGACAGTCGTATTAGTTGCAACATCTCAGTAAAATGAATGATAATCAAGTGACAATTAACTTTTTATGAACTTCCAAAAATCTTTCGAAAAAAGTTAATGAAAGAGCCAATCGTATCGACAAGCACTAAGAGGAATCAAGTTTTTATGCGAACTTTGATATTATTACAAAGTTACAAATCCTGTTAGTCTAGCAGAAACAGAAGCTTCGACTTTTCTTCTCACGTCCACCAGCCATGAAAAATGTGTCATGACTAAAGCTAATGCCCTATTCAAGTTAGCCATGAATGTTTTCAATTGATTCGCGTAACACGTTGATGAGACAGGCCAGGTTATCTCCAGGAAATAATTTTCTTTCAAAATTAACACCAGCTGTTCATTATTTGCAGACGGCAGTGATTAACAATTCACCGCGCAATTTGAAGTAGATATCATGCTAACATTTTTCGCTGCACCGGAATAACTTAAAACCGTCTTGGCCAAGTGAAACAAAAGCAAGATGAAGTCTCCTTGTGAGGTATTAAAATTATTTGTAGAGGATGTGGTGCTCAGAACACGAGAAAATTTACTTAAGACAAAAACTTCGAAAGATGTGAATCCCAAATACCAAAAACAATTTACATCGGTCAAAAAATAATATTTTATCCGATTTGCACCTGTCAAAAAGTTAGAATGTTATTTCCGAGATAAATTTACAAAAGGCGAAGTGCAGTGAGTGACCCAGCGCATGAGTTCGTAGAACGTACAATGTTTGGACATGATTTAAAAATAAATGTGAAATAGTTTTGCTATAGTTCGCATGAGAGAATGCAGAAAACGATATCATAAATCAAGACAGAGCACTAATTTTTGTACCCTAACCGCCGCCCCTGGTAGCAAAGGATGCAGCCAGCAAGATTTGCATCAACACATTCATCATATTCTGGCCACATTTATCGAAGCGATGAAAAATAATGGTAGAATTTAGCGTGGGAAACGCTCGGGACGTTGAACGGTCGTATTTAATGCTAGAGTGATATAAACTCTGTCACTTCAAGCAATCAATTAATCATTAATTTTACCGAAAGCATATTTCAAAGAGCGTTTGCCACATAAATAGAAAATACTCAAAAAATTATTTAGGTATATTTGTCAGACAGGGTTGGTTGTTTAACCATATTCCACGCAACAAATTCTGGCGTATGATCAAATTCCTTTACTTTTAGCAACCATCGGGTCTATGGGGAAACATCATTTGATAAACAGAACCACTTCCTGGAAAAGGTGGGCCAGCCAATTACCGCATCACGTCTTATCTCACTTTTAGTATAGAAAATCAAGCGATGCTTAACAGAGAGCTGTAGGGCTCAAACCAACGCAGAACTAAGGAGTGGACAACGGATTAACTGCATGAATTTTGTGGACTTGAAGACGTGATGCAAGGCAGGGTTGGTAGTTTAGTCATATTCCAGGCAAAAATTCTCGCATATGATCAAATTCCTTTTAAAATAAGATTGCCAACAAATCATTGCATGTGACCAAATTCCTTTAAAAATAAAAAAGCCGACGCTTGACAACTGTTGCCGATCTAGCAACCCAGCTGACAGCAAAACGCGGGAATGAGCATTGCCTCGTGACGCTCACTTGTTTCCTACCGAGACATTCGAGAAAAAAAATTAGCATCTGAATACTAATTGCATTTCTCATGATAGTCATAGTTATTTCAAAAATGTTAGACCCCAACTCGGCAAGCTTCATAACCTTCACAAAGATTTTAACACTTTGACCGCAACATGCGCCACATGTGGCCACGGAGAGGATTTTCATAGTGTTGCAGACCGACCAGCAGTCACAAACTCAATTTCTATAAATACTTAATTAAACCTAAATGAAGGCATGATCCAGTCAACATTTATTATTTTCAAAATTGCTTAGGACAACTGACTTTAAATTTTAGTTGAACATTGATCTTAGCTCAACCAATCACGGTCGAAGTGTTTCAGCAGGAGCAGGATAGAAACACGCTTCAACAGTTAGCAACTGATAAACCTTCTATACTGGATAAACTGCACCCAAAAAAATCAGATGGCAACCAAGAGAGCTTGAGAGTTGATTGCCTGCAAGCACCGGATGAGAGAGGCACCTTCCTTCACCTGTCCTGCGAGCGCAATTACTGCAGGTAATGGAGGACGGGCGCGGCTGTACAGCAGCTCAGTGTTCGCTGCGCGCAGGAGTGACTCGGCTTGGTGCAGAGTGACTTGGTGCAGAGTGACTTGGTGCAGAGTGACTTGGTGCAGAGTAACTTGGTGCAGTGTTACTTGGTGCAGAGTAGCTTGGTGCAGTGAAACTTGGTGCACAGTAACTTGGTGCAGTGACATGGTGCAGAGTGACATGGTGCAGAGTGACATGGTGCAGAGTGACATGGTGTAGAGTGACATGGTGCAGAGTGACTTGGTGCAGAGTGACATGGTGCAGAGTGACTTGGTGCACAGTAACTTGGTGCAGAGTGACTTGGTGCAGTGAGACTTGGTGTACAGTAACTTGGTGCAGTGACATGGTGCAGACTGACATGGTGCAGAGTGACTTGGTGCAGAGTGACATGGTGCAGTGAGTC
>JACJUY010000729.1:83451-94131 GCA_014220935.1 Platorchestia sp. MABIK | reverse complement strand
ATGAGATAAATTTACTCACAGCTCGGGAAGAGTCCATATTATGAGATAAATTTACTCACTGATCGGGAAGAGTCCATATTATGAGATAAATTTACTCACAGCTCGAGAAGAGTCCATATTATGAGATAAATTTACTCACAGCTCGGTAAGAGTCCATATTATGAGATAAATTTACTCACAGCTCGGGAAGAGTCCATATTATGAGATAAATTTACTCACAGCTCGAGAAGAGTCCATATTATGAGATAAATTTACTCACAGCTCGGGAAGAGTCCATATTATGAGATAAATTTACTCACTGCTCGATAAGTATCCATGCAATATTAGAAAAATACCTCTTGCTACCAGGGGATAAATCTAGGAGATCTTGAAAATTTAAAATTAGTTTTCAAATTTCTAATGAGTTGTAAAAACAGTTAAAGAACTTCCGAAAAAGTTGCAGAGCCACTGAAATGAGTTTGAGAGCTGCTGATACACTATGAAGTTGCTGAAAAAAGTTATCGTGCTGCTACAGTATGGTGCAAGCATGCAAGATAAATGAGGCACCTGGAACACTCTTCAAACGGAAAATAATTATACGTTTTTGGAAATAAAAAGTGCTCCCATTAGAGAAGATTAACGTGAAAATTATGAAAACAAATACAAGAAACTATCCCTATTGTAACACAACGTTTCGTGCAAGTAAGACAAGACAATCTAATCTTCATGCAGCATCACTGACTGCAGAGTCGAAATTTGAGATATAATTAGCCCAGGTCACGATCGGTGCATCGACTTTACACGAGCCAAGTTCGATGGCACACAACACTTGAAAGTAACACGCATGTCCACCTGTTCATTTCGAGTCTTGATTCTAGACTCCATACTCTAGAGGAACAGGTGGACATGTGTAGAGTCTGGAGTCCAGTGATTCTTAACCTGGATTTGATCGAACCCCAGAGGTTCGCTGAGTAGAATCCCTGGGTTCGGCATGGTGCAGTTTTTGTACTAATACAGTATATAGTTATATACGTATGTTTCGAATTTGAAGGAAAAAATCACATTTCATTTTTCCAGCTACGAAGGGTTCGATGAATGCAAGCATGGAGATTGTGGGGTTCAGCACCTCCAAAAAGGTTAAGAACCAGTAGTCTAGAGGAACAGGTGGATATGCGTGGAGTCTAGACGCAGACACGGCGTGTGAAAACCTCCCAAAAATGTGGGCCAAGAGAGAAGTAGAGCGGCGCAAAATTGCCCGTGATAAAAGAACTGCAGATTAAAAGCGCACGATTTGATACATCTTTGAATACTTTACTGGACGCATGCATTTCCTGCGCCTGGGGCCCCATGACTGCACACATTTGGGTGGAGTCCGCCGAGCATGAAGCACCGCGAGATGCGGCCCGCAGATTATGTGCATCATGGGTATTAGGAACAAAGAGAAAAACGTAACTCGCATGTGGCTACAACTCAAATTTATGGGAATATATAATAAAAATTGAGATATCATCAGCGCTGAAAACCTGATTCAATTGCTCATGGCACGCAGTGAACATGCCAAGAATTTCATGAAAAATTGCGCAATGAGAGTTGAGAGTTCTCGCGACATTGAAAAACTGGCGATTCAAATGTCCAAGAGTGCAGTGAAAATAAAAGTCACGAAAAAGGTGAATACTTTTGCGAGGACACGGATAGGTCAAGCGTTGGTCCGTGCACAAGGACAATTTGAGGACTGTGCAGCCGCAGATAATACGGCAAAAAAGACGTCTGTAATATGACGAGCATTTCCTGCGCAAGACAATCGAGGAGGGGGGGAGAAGGGACGCGCGCGATTCCAGAGCGATACATGAACCCTCGAGCAATGGTGAGGCAAGAAGTCACGGAATCACAGCACGACGGTCACGGCCGGAGCTCAGTCCACACTTCCACACTTTGAAGAGCCGAACAAAAGAGAGCCCTATAAGGTGTTGGTCGGCACACCTCCGACCAGATCAATTGATCGCAACACTTTCCGGTCACGGACGCCACAGACACATGTAGTTTTAGTGACGAAAAAACGTTTCTAGCAAGAAAAGTAGCACTTTTTCGGCTTCATCTGAATGTGGACGGCGAGTCATTTGCAGGATCCAAGAGAATGAGAGCTGAGTGTCGTCGCCAGCGTTGGTATGAGGCTGCAGTAAATGGTAGCTTCTGCCGAAAGACACCGTTCGCTGACAGAGAATGGTTGATACGGGGCTGTAATAAGTACATCGTCACAAACGTAATTCCTATGCACATAGCACATCCATCCATTAAAGCTCAGCCGTAAACTCAAGAAATGCATTCGCACAGAAGGACGAGAACGGAGAGGCTAATGTTTACCATGCCCGCAGATGGACCGACCAGACCACCATCATAATTCAAAGTCCTTTGTCTACCTTATTATGAGCCTATAGAATGGTTCTTTAATGGACCTCAACTAAAAGAACACCAGACCATTACAAGTACCGAAGGCTGGAATTCACTCCAAAGATACCGGTAAATTACTCCCATGATGAACGAGGGCCTCGAACAGCGGCCCAATTTGCTACAAAACAAGTCAAGTGGTCACAAAAAAACTGCGAATGTATGCAATAGCGACAAAAAATCATTTTAGTGCCAGTAGGATTTTCTAGAAATATCTTTTTACAATCATACTTGGAATCTACGGAACTTATAAGACAAGTTGAACACTTTCTTCTTACGAAAGAGATACTGACAACTAGGATCAAATATGCCGGTAATGAAAATCCTTGGAATAAGATACACTAAGCAATCTACGAAGAACTCACGGACGCATCTAGTTCTCATTTAATCAACAGCCATATTATTCCCTCAAGTGTTACGACTACACTAATTCAAGAGAAGCCAGTAGTACTGCACAAGAGGCTAATTGCCGTCGAAGAAGAAGCATACGATACAATTAATGCGTATAGCTTTCTCGTTTTTGTAAACATTCGCCTCCGTAAGAGTAGTTTACACAATCATGAACAAGAGCTATGGATCTGTTATAACTCGGATTAATAGCAACATAAACCCTAATTTACAATAGCCAATTCACCTTGAAATGGATGATAAATCATTCTGGCCGGCGAAAATCCCACCCGGTGTCTCAGTTCGCCCAATTTCACTAAATACGACGACGCGTTAGACTCCCAACTGGCTCCCTTGATAAATGGGGCGGCGTTGCACAGCTTTACAGCACATGGACGGACTTCCACCATAGACGGACCGGACGGCAGAACGGAACAGTGTTCACTTGAGCACGAAAGTCACGCAAGAAGGCTCATTGCCTGTGATAATCAGAAGGCTTTCAAGTTGCCGTTCAGTAAAGCGCAGAAACAACTGTCCTGAAGCTCAGACGATCACGATTTTTTACATCCCCCTCGCTGCCATCCGGCGACTTGAGACACTTGGTCTATGATCTACGCGTCTGGGTGGCGGCGTCTTCCGACAGCTGATCCCTCTCAGGCAGAAGCAATATCTTCAAGTTGCTTCTTCAAACTGCTTCAATGTGCGTAAATTGTTAATACGAAGACATGAATTTCGAGATTACAGGCAATATTTTCCACGCACCATCACAAAACCGAATGACTGATCTCTCTCAGGCAGGAGCAACACAACTCGCTGCTCCTTCAAGTTGCTTCAATGTGCGTAGATCATCGATACGAAGACACGAATTTTGAGAATACATTCAGTATTTTCCAAGCCCCAAGACAAATACCGAGCACAGAGCAACTCCTAAAAAGAAGAACTCATCTCCAGACGGATGAGTGTGTTTGAGCGCAAGAGCGGACGTCAAGAACTCAAGAGACGGGCTGATCAGCCTCAGTGCTTGAGGAAACGAGAAGCTGATGAGATCGTGCTCGCTACATTACCAAGCCGCTCGTTACTGCAGGAAAGAAGATACGCTGTCGCCTCTCTCGGGCCCAGACTCACGAGGACGTGAGGCTCGGCGCTAGGGAGCCCTGTTCGGCCAAGGCTTTTGCTCCTCGACCGCATCAGCTCAGCCCATCTCATGAGTCGTCTCAAAATAGGTACAACTCTATTTTGAGGATCAGCCGTATCAAAGTAAGTACAAGCACATTTCATGAGCCGTCTCAAAATAGGTGCAAGCATAACTTTTAGAATATAGCGTAAAAAGTTAATGCATCTCAGTAAATTTTTACTACGACTCACGAGCTTGATAAAATGTCTAGGTTAGCTAGTATTATTACTAGAGTACTCGTATTTACCTTAAAGTCATGAGTGGTAAAAATATATACTTTAACGGGGTGATGATACACCACAGTGTAAGGAGAACATACACAGCTTGATTTTCAATTCATTTATAGAAGTTTACATTATAAATAAAAAAAAGATTACTCCAGTGGTGAAATGTGCAACGCAACTGTAAAATATACATGACTACAATGCAGTGAGTGACATTCTCATGTATTTCAGAATTGAAGTTTTTGTTTCAATCCCAGTCTAACTTTTTCGCCGCGTGCATGCATGTTTTTCGTCGCCCAAGTAATTATATCGCTTGGTCGGCGAAAAACATGCATGCTCTGGCGAAAAAGTTAGACTGGGACTTCACCATTGTTCATGAAGAAATTTCAATATTGTAATTTTTCTACTGTCTTTTAGACATCATCTTTAGCATAACGGAACATGCGTCGTAAGATGCTATCCTGTCCAGAGTATCGAACAAGTGAGGCCTACAGTGACCAACTCATTTCGTCAGGGCACTTGCGTAGAACACTAGACGTTCCTTGAAAATTTAATCAAGCGTCTCTCCTTCATGAGGTATTCTTCTCTCGACTTGCCCTTAATAACTAAAATGTATTTACATGCAGGCAGCTGACTTCTTAGCATTTTTAAAATGTTCCCCGAATAAAGCAAGCGCTCAACTATCAAGCATAATGGGGCATGCATATTCAATTTGGAAGATAACGTACCCTGAAGGCTGAAAATGCATTTTTTTGTTCGTAGAAAAACTCGCGGTTAATTAACGATAAAAGCAGCCTGCACGCCTTAACTCTCAGAAATATTTAAAAGCTACTCAAGGTCCTCCTGAAACGATTTTGAGGCTTGAAAACAGTAAAGTAAAAAGAGGAAATATTTTTCAACGTACAAAACTAAGTAATAGAACCACGAACTAATATCAACCCCCATTTTCGAGAAATTTTGACAAAAAACTAATTGTATGATGTAAGTTAAGATTTTCGAAATCAAAGTTGTGAACTCCGTGAATGTTATCACAGGTTCTCAAATTTTGCCAAGTCCTGATTCAATATTTGTGTTAACTCATAAATTACTTTACGTCTGATATTCCTACACAACAAACACAGATTTAATTTTGAAGTTAACTAAGACTCAAGGATGAGAAGCATGCAATAACATTCAAGTATAAACACAAGTCCCTCGCTCATGTTATTGTGAGGTCTACCGTACGTACGAAGTTATATTTACTGAGCATGCGCCATTGAATCCATTCAAAAATTAACGGGAACTGCTGTAAATTTTGTTTCAATTCAAGGTAACGCTGTCTTCTTCTAGTAAATGATCATCAAATCAAAGACGCGCATGGGATTTCTAAGTAACATAACAAGCAATTACGCCAAAATAATAGAGTAAAGATTACAAATGATGAAATAAAGAAGCTCAGATTATCTTAACAAATTTTCAACACAGCACAATTGCGATTGAACTAGAAATCTAACAAACGACAAAGAGAAAATTCAGAGCAGTATCAAGGGTAAAGTGAGCTGAAGTTAGAGGCCTCCATGAATGACGGTCCCTTTTCTACCAAATCGAGAAAGGGACGCAGGAGAAGGAGCGGTCAAGCCATCTCGCAGTCCTAATTGCATTCGTCATCTATCAGCGTCTGAGAACACTAATTGTCCCATCTCCCAGTAATGACATCGTGGGTTGCGATCACTAAATTGCAGACACACCGAGAAAAAGAGAAACACCTCCGACCGCCTGAGGGCATTGCAGAGTTGCACAGTCGGTGAAGGGTGTGATTATGAGCTTACTTATCAGGGAGATGATCCACCGTGAAATGATGACCACTCCGAGTTTGAAAAATGATTACGACACACCGAGTTGATCTGGATTACAAGCCGAGGCACGCATCTAGAATACAAGGTCGATGTTAAATGAGGTCTTCTCACAAAGACATCGCGTTTCTTTGGACATTGGTCAACAACACTCGTCTAAAAACCTCTACACTATAAAAAAAACTCTGTTCATCACACTTTGAAGACATACGATTAGATGCGTAGCACAAAGACACAATTCAATTACTTCGCATACGTCTTTGGCTATGAAAACACTAGGGTACGCAATCTTAGAGATGCATTTCTTTAATTTTTTTGAAAGGTTTTCACGAGGGAATTGTAGTTCTAACTTACAAAATAGTGCCGTCAGTCTTGATGACGGTGGGTGCACTTGTTCTTAATAAAAACGAAGCTCTTAATATTCCTTCGCAGCCATTTAAAAGGTTTTCACGAGTGAATTGTCGTTTTAACTTGCAAAATATTACCGTCAATCTTGAAGGCGGTGGGTGCACTTGTTCTTTATACAACCGAAGCTCTTCATATTCCTTCGCCACCGCCATCCGATCAGTCTACTCCAGTTTCAAGTTACACCAACAAGACCACACCACTTTTTCTGAGGCCTTCAACACACTCGAGAAGAAGCACACAGCGCTCACAAGTCACCACCAAACGGAAACTCAAAACAAACAAGACAAGAAGATGCCGGTCTCAGGCCGAGTGAAGAGGTCTTCAGCGAGGATGATCGATGAAGGCTAAGAGAGCGGTTTGTATCTAGGCGCGCGTGAAGCCAAGTGGCTGGTGCTGAGTGTGGCATTCATCAGTACAATTCAAGTAAGCATACATATAACAGCAAAATAATGTCAAGAAGTTAAGTTTAATAAGAGCAAATCAAGGAAAGTCATGAATCAAAACTGCAACCAAATAAAAACGATCGCTCATTTAAATTCGCGTTTTTAGGACTCTATATTTAGTGGAGAGCCTCGTTGAAAATCGTTCAATAATTAATCTATCATAATGAATTATCACCAGGTTTTTAATATCAAAATTCCCCTAACATCATATTACATACAACCAAATGGGATCGACTGCAATGATCTGAAATATGGAAATCGAGTTAATAATTTTTCAACATTCATTAGCTAATATTAGCTAAAAAAACTGAATCAAATTCTGAGCTGAAAAAGCGCATAGCCAATACATCAAAAACGAATAAGGCGAGCGTGGCCTTCGATTGACTGAAGTTTATTTTAAAGGCTGGGCAAAATAAAGAAGACGCCTTATCGAATAAATCACGGTTCATATTATGTTGGATGGCAGGCAAATATACCATTAGGGAGCCTCAAGTGCACCGCAAACAGGCAGACCGACATCGCTATCCCATTTGTCCTGGAACTTGAACGAAAATTAAAAATGAAGCTCGACGTCAATAATTCAACATGAGTGACTCATCGAACTTGTCAACTTAGCTGGCGGAGGTTTTATGGTGGAGCATCACCGCTGAAAGGTTCCAGTCTGCGTATAAAGCATCTGGGAAGACCGAACGACATTCAACGCAAAAACCATCTGGGAAGACCGAACGACATTCAACGTAAAAACCATCTGGGAAGACCGAACGACATTCAACGTAAAAACCATCTGTGAAGACCGAACGACATTCAAAGTAAAACCATCTGTGAAGACCGAAAAACATTCAACATAAAAACCATTCGTAAAGACCGAACAACATTCAACGCAAGAACCATCTGTGAAGACCGAACAACATTCAACGCAGAAACCATATGTGAAGACCGACCAACATTCAACGCAGAAACCATCCGTAAAGACCGAGCAACATTCAACACAAAAACCATCCGTAAAGACCGAACGACATCACAAAGATGAATTATAGACTGCTGTCATTAAATTCGAAGATTTAGTGCTCTCCTATTCAGCGTAGGCCGAAGAAATTTCACAAAAAAGGCATTGGCGGCTGCCCGTAGGTGCGCAAATAATGGGAGGATGTTGCATTACGGTTTTATGCATTCCTTTGAGGTGGTCATTCCTCTCGTTTTTTAGAGGCATTAAAACCAGGCCCGGCGCTGATTATGAGGGTTTAAGAATCGATTGGTCATGCTCACTGTGAGGGGCCGGAGGCAACAATAATGTAAGACTGGGACACTCCATAAAGTACAACCTCACAAAAACACTTGCAAGAAAGAACAGACGTGCCAGAGAAAAACGGCCGAGGCACATCTCACTTTTGTGACGCCGGATTTTTAAACAATTCTCCCGTTGTCGCACCAACGTTGATAAAAGCTTCGATTCGATGTCACAACGCTTCATGTGTTCCGCCAGAATCATCAATTTTGAATTTTTTTAGAATGAAATTCGAGGACTAAGGGCCAGAAAAATTGAAGCGTAGCACAGTCGATAGATAGAACTTTGGCAGCAGGCTACACCGCTGCAAAGACGCGAACCTTTCGCAAGTCCGACCTGCGGTTCGGAACATGTTTATCTGAGTGGAAAACGCGCAAATCTGTCAATCGCAAACAGTAGATCATACCTATCATGTATATATCTTTACATGTACGAGGAAATACACGGAGTAAGCAATAGGCATACGCATACCGTAATATGATACCCATTAAAGGCATTCCTTTACACGCATTTCCTGACATGTATTTCATTATACGCATTCACTTATACCCATTTACAAACACGCTTTTTATACGCATTCTATATTATGCATTCCTTATTATAGTATGCAGTATGCACATTTCCTGACATGTTGTGCATTATACGCATTCACTTATACCCATTTCCTAACACGTTTTTATACGCATTATTTAATACGCATTCATTATATTACGCAGTACGTACATTTCATAATATGTTACGCATTATACGCATTACTAATTACCTCACTCATTCCCTCACATGCTGTTGTTTCGTTCCCTTGCCTCCCGCAGCTGGGCCATGAAGAGAAAAGGTAAGTTAGAGAAATGACCAAGCTCGTATACGCTCACACAACGCTCTGAGCAAACCTAGAGTACTTTTGCACGGATTAAACAAAGATGAGGTGTCTGATCGTGCCTCCACCCTGGAAACTGGAGCAGCATGATAGAAGACAGTCAACTAGGATCAGTCCACTAGGATCAGTCCACTAGGATCAGTCAACTACGATCACGTGCATTCATAGCACAATGAGTAAACACCAACGCTGTAAGAAATAAAATTCTGCAGGGCTGCCAACTGCTGAGTGGTCGTTAAAGTTAAATTTCATTTGAAAATACACAAGTTTCAAGATTTCAGCGAAAAATACCAATCTGGCAACACTGCACCGCTGCTGCATCCTATGCGATTTAATGCAGCGAAAATTTGTTAATTTTTGCATAATGCAGATTTTGAAATCACATGTAGATATAACAAATACAGCCGGAGATCTACCATCCATTAGTTTCATGGTGATTGTTTTCAATTACTTCTACATTATATAAACATTCTCTTTTTTACAACGCATTGGGAATACTCTGCCCAATAATATAACCATTTTACAATCAATGAGCCGAGAGACCAGCGATAATAATTGGCTGATGACCTCAGACCGTACAGAAGTTATCATCGGAGCAAGGCACGAAAATTGTTCACATCGATTGGCAAAAAGAAAGTGCTTCCCCACCGAAGTTTATCAACCCTATGTGGACACGATCTTCGATGACCCGCACGGCCGCAATAACACTTCCTTAGGACGTCACCGCAGCGTCTACTGACCGGTGACACCGCGGGGGTCGCACTGACGGTTGGACCCAAATTGGAGGCAGACATTTTCTCGCAATTTATTGACAACTAAACAATCCAAGAACGCTCGCCTCAATTAGAGCCCAGGTATCGCCCCCTCCTGCTGTTCGTAATGGCAATTTCTTGTATTGAAAATAATAGAGAAAATTATGTTGGTTTCGCAAGGCACAGTGACGTCGAGTGCAAGGATCCTTGAACTAAATCAGTAACTGATGTTCTTGAAGTTATCTTTATAACTGGAGAGAGCGATATATCTTTAGAAGGCACGTCAGTTGAAAAATATTAGTCGAGTCACCTAGTAAGTGAGAAAAAAATCGCGTGGTTACCAAGCGTCAGCCATTGTGCTTTTGAGCTCGTGCGTAGAAAATATCGAATGATGCCCGAAATCGAACAACTATTTACACATTAAAATTTGAGTAATTAATTTTGACTCCCCATAAGAATTCGTGCGAATGCTCCTGTGTGTCATTTAGATTCTTGTCAAACACTCACTCAATGAGAAAATTGAGTTAAACTTGCCGTAACTATTTCGTAAATACTTGACGCAATTTCGCTGCTCATCCTGTAATTTATTTGACGAGCACGTAAGTCAGGATCTGAATTTAAACGTTGTAAATCATTAAAAATAATCGGCTTGTGATTCGAACAATCGGCAAAAAGTCATCAAACATTGGCAGTGGAAAATTTCCTACGCGATTTTCAAACATCTCGATTTGGGAGTTAAAAATTTCCAACGAGATTTTTAAACATCTCGCCTTGGAAGTTAAAAATTTCCTACGCGATTTTCAAACATCTCGATTTGGGAGTTAAAAATTTCCTACGAGATTTTTAAACATCTCGACCCGGGAGTTAAAAATTTCCT
>JACJUY010000729.1:62982-82270 GCA_014220935.1 Platorchestia sp. MABIK | reverse complement strand
GGGGTGTAAATCAGGCAAAACGAGCCTGCAAAAACAAAATTACTTGCTATTTTTTTGCTAACGATTTGGAATAAGAATATTTTATTGAAATGTGCTCAATAAACATCCACTGGAGTCGTGAAAACATGAAATTTTTAAACGAGGAAAAATACAGAAGTCAAACATCAACAATACTTTCACCATTAATTCTGCTATGGTGCACTAAGGAAGTTAATTAATGACTTACCCTGCCAAATAAACTAGAAAACAGTTGCAACTCAGACAACGAAAAAATTTTTGAATGTTGACGATAAATTAATTTTCACAGCAAAACAATGGATAAATTTTCAACTCATCTGAAGGACAGAAATCTCTTCCACAGCAATCGCTACTTCAATAACTATCGATTTCTAGACATGAATTCAGCTGAATTAGTTGCAGCTTATCAAGAATCAGTAGATACAATTTATAGGACTGAATAAGGCTTCGTTATGTACGTAGAAAGGATGCAATAAAAGTTATCTGCATCGGTAAAATCCGAGAATCCACATTGCACAGGAATCACTAGAAACGACTAGTAGGATTGACTAAGGCTCCGTTATGTACAAAGAAATAATGGAATATAAATTATCTGCGTTTGTAAAATCCGAAAATCTACATTGCGACTAAACTAGTAGCGCAGTCGAGCCAGTCGCAGTCGAGTTATGAAGCCACCGGACAAGAGTTCAAAAGGTGGTGGTAGAAAGGCAAGAAGTTTTCACAAATAAATATCGTGTTCGCTTCCCCAGGACGTACGTTAGCAGTACACTATAAGCGTCCAGTTCACGATGTCAAGTCTACTCGACTCCAATACTTCGAAGTACCGCTAGAGGCGCCACATGCGATACTTTAAAGCAGCTGCAATTCTCTAAAGTCTTTTTTGTACAAACCCTCACTAAATTGAATGAAAATTTCATTTTTAACTGCATCGACAACTTGCAGCATAGCAAAAACATCATAATTTTGGCCACCAGCTGCCCCACTACGTTGACTTGAATTCTTCGAAAATATGACTTCTACGGAAATTTAACGAAAATTTGACCTAAGAGCACAAAGCTAAAACTGTGTACAATACTTTTACGGTATTGGGCAACAGCAAAACCCCAGGACTACATAAAATGAGCCTGGTCTACAGCAGATCATTACAGAACAAAAAATTAACGAAAACAGCCATGCTCACACTCGAAAAAAGTGGCAGTCGGCTGCTTTCAAAATATAAGCATCGTTTCGTCTTAAATAATAAAGGCTACATACGTTACTGATATATAGGTACAAAATAAATGTTTCATTTCGTCTAAAATATAACATATGCAACTGAAGTGTATAGTGAGCAGGAACAAGTAGAAGAAGATGGATGATTTATCTTTCTTTCTCAATGAAATTATTCCTTCCGCTCAGCGGCACTGCAGATCATAGTTACTGAATAGTTAACCTTTATCAAACCAAAAATATCAAAAGTAAACGTGGAGAAACAGCCACGTTTGGTTTTATCTGTGGAGAAACAGCCACATTTGGTTTTATCTGTGGAGAAACATCCATGTTTGGTTTTATCTGTGGAGAAATATCCACGATTGTTTTATCTGTGGAGAAATATCCACGATTGTTTTACCTGTGGAGAAATATCCACGTTGGGTTTTATCTGTAAAGAAACATAAACGTTGGCTTTTATCTGTGGAGAAACATCCACGTTTGATTTTGTTTATGGAGAAACATCCAAGTTTGGTTTTATCTGTGGAGAAATATCCACGTTGGGTTTTAGTTCTACAAGCATCCAGCATCAAATGTCTTCAAAAGCTAAAAAGAGGCAGTACCTTCCCAGATGCATACTATAACTTAGGTAGTCAGGCGATTCATCGGAGAAATAACAGGCGTTTGGGGGATCATTTCGGCAACCACCACACCGTTCTATCCCTGAGCGCACTCAGTCGTTCCTGACCACTTCCGCAGCATATGACCGTAGCTCCTTATTACCAACCGCCTCTGGGGGGTGGGGTCAGGACTGCTACTTTTGAAGTAGCAGTGATGTTCAACTTCAGGTTTCCGTGCAGAGATGTGGTCCGCGCACAGCAAGCACACCATCTCTCATTTTTTTACAAATCTAGACTTAGACAAATAGAATTTTTTAGGTGTGACTAGCGCGCAACACGCACACCGTCTTTCATTTTCACGAATCTAGACTCACACAAATGAAATTAGTAAATGTCCCCTGCACACAGCACGCACATCTTTTATCGTTTTCGCAAATTTAGACTCACACGAATAGAATTTTTTTAGATGTGGCTAGCGCACAACACGCACATCCTCCCACTTTTTCACAAATCTGGACTCACACAAATAAATTTCTTAGGAGTGACCAGCGCACATCTCTCATTTTCACAAATCTAGACTCGCTCTCATAAAATTTTTCGTCTGAATGGTTTTACCGACCTCTGGACGATGTGTAGAATCTTAATAACTATGTTGGATGAGAGCAACGATATTCTCGATACACACAGTAACGGTGAAAGGTAACTTATCATGACCGTTCCATTGAAGTCGGCAGCTCACGGACATTCCGAGCTCACGCACTGTTGCTCAGACAAAAGGTTAGTAGGAGCAGTCTCGGGAACAGTCACTCGTTCATCAGAAAACGGACGATAAAGCAGCCATTTCACAGTGCGCTGCAGTGATACGTTGTCGACGGGACACTTGACCGTTCCGTTCCCCAAACTTAAGACTTGAGAAACGATCAACTCCTGAATTTCTTGTGGTAAATAAATTGTTTAAATTGTTTACTACCTCAATACGTTCCGCAAACACATGGACGCGTATTATGGTAGTGAACAATTCAAACAATTTATTTACCACAAGCAATACATGAGTAGATCGTTTCTTAAGTCTTAAGATTGTTTCTACACAGCTTTGAAATGAGATGCATTTGATGCGGAAAACTTATCCCCAGCTTAAGTTGAGGGAAAATTTGAGAACAAGATCGTCAATGAAAAGGACAAAACGCAGGCGTGGTTTTGCTCTATTTTGCAAGTCACTTGTAAAGAAGAAATGAGAAATAGAATAATGAGCTCTGCAGTGAAATTTTTTCCCTTAAGTCAGGACAAAATGGTTTTTGTGAGTTCTATTGAAGTGGCGAATGAAAGATATTTTTAAGTAAGTATCAAATACGAAGTGTTTTAATATGAAGCATTTAAATTTCTCGCGTTTCTTAAGTCATCAAGTGTTTTCGGAAAAACACAACAGTTCGCCATTCCTACAATCTGGCTCCAGCAACAAAACTCAACCTCTTCCTCCTGTCAACCTTCAACCCAAACTAAAGTTCAGGTATCTAACATATGTACAATCCTCTAGGTTACCCTCTACATAATAAGATATTTACTCCGTCATGCTCATTAACCTTACATTTCATTTCTTAAATTCTTTACACTAATTGACTACGCGTATTCTTTTTGATCTTTAAAACTCAGTGACCCTTGAAGTTATTTTTCAAGTCACTCAACGTTGGAACGAAGAAAGCCCCATTCATTCAAATTGTCATACCAATGCTGCTTTCGAGTGAGTATACGCACGCCTGCCCCGTTGAACTAAGAAAGTGTTTTGACCGTCTTCGGGATGGCTGAAAACCAGCGACTGCGTTTCAGCAAATCCCAACGTACAAAACTCCTAAGTTTAGCGTGACGAGAAAAAGAAGAACAGTTTTAAAGGTTTCAAACTAGACTGCAAGGTAAACGAGATTAGAAAAACTGCAAAAACAGGACGCAGTAGGCAGGTGGGAACCGTTCTCGCGAGCGCCCGTTCCAGGCAAGTCGCGAGAGGGAAGGCACTTACCAAAGGTCAGAGGTCGGACACGAAATCAGAGCAAAAGAAAGCACACGAGGCCGCTAGTCGACCATGGATGTCATAAAAAAGTTCGATATGAGCGTGGCAACTATGCGACGAGAGAAGAGGTGAATGATCGGCAAAAGGCGTGGTCAGATGCACAAATACGCGTATGATGATTTCGGAGAATTGGCTCCAGCACAGAGCAAGAGCGAGTGGAACGCACATCTCAGAGGTAGAGCATTCGCCACGCTTATATAAGGTGTCCACAGAAAATGTATCCACTAATTTAAATTTTAAAAATGTGTATCTATGATCCTGCAGTTTAATTCCGATCTATTTATTCATCCTATATCCCTTCTGTTGCAGGCTAATAAAAACTGAAAAAGTATAGAGTCATAGATTCTTAATCAGTGGTTACATTTTTCGTGGACGCTCTTTATAAGGTGCGACGGGGACCTTGTGCCCCGCTCACCAAGTATGGCACTGTCTTAAGGTCTGGCATCCCGTGGTGGTCTGTACTGCGATGTAAAGAGTTAACCTTGAGATAACGTAACTTGTAGCTTAAAATCAAGCTGTGCTATCATGGTGTATTTTGTGGGTCACAGAGTCGAGAACAGGTTGCAGAAACGAGAAAAGAATAATGAAAGTGTGATAAATATCTTCAGGATCGCCAATATGACGGCTCAATTTGACGAAATGACGGAATATGACGATATGACGAAATGAGTATCGCCCATATGACGAAAGGAGCAAAATTTCCCCTATCATTTTTTCACTAAAGCCATCATCATTTGGTGCTAAATCAGCCAAATTACTTATTCTCAAATGACCATTTGACACGATGATTAATTGATAGTTTTAAAATTAAGATTAAGCATGTCCGAATAAATCACCTTTCAGAATTATATATATCAAGACTATCAAGCAAAACTCTGCAGTTTACGTCGCTCAATGTCAGGAAAACTTTTCTGAATCAGCGTGAGTTGAGCGATAAATAAAGAAGTTGCTCAGTTCGTGAAGGCAAGCAATGTCAGGAAAACTTTTCTGTATCAGCGTGAGTTAAACAATAAAGAAGTCGCTCAGTTCGTGAAGGCAAGCAATGTCAGGAAAACTTTTCTGTATCAGCGTGAGTTGACCAATAAAGAAGTCGCTCAGTTCGTGAAGGCTCGTCCCCTGTAGCATCACGTAATAGAGGCAATAAGCAATTGTGGCGGGCAGCTGTCACAGTGATAGCGAGATTTCCCTCAAGTGGACCACCAACAATTTAATAGGATGGTGCGGTTACTTCCAAGTGTAATTAATTTGACGGCACTTTGAGAAGAACAACACGAATGTCGGGATGATCAACTCTGACCACCCACTGACAACGTCGACAACAGGATGGACGCAATAGAAGAGTCAAAAGCTGAACAAGAGCAAAATTTCGCTTCAATAATCTAGGAAATTTAAAGTAAGATTGAGAGATACGTAAAGATTGCAAGTGTAATTAATTTGATGGCACTTTGAGAAGAACAACACCCGCAGTTAAGAATGTCGGGATGATCAATTCTGACCACCCACTGCTACGCTTCCAGCGCAAATACTTTATACTCTGGAGCTCTTCCAAATTATGGAGCACACAGGAGTTAAGACAAGGAACAGATAAGTGCAAGTTTTTAGAGTGAGCTCGCGGGACTACTCATCGCTTATTTTCCTATTAAAACGAAAGTTCAGGCGTTAGAGACCAAACGCCGTGTTTTTTTCTGGGTCTCAAATTATTGAATTTTCATAATAAAGCGAAAATTCAAGAGTTAAGAGATCAAACGCCTTGTTTTCTTGTGTCTCAAATTACTTCTGCTATGTGAGTTCAACTTGGAAAACACTCCGCGCAGATATCGCTATAGAAGAATAAACACAGATCCCTAAAAACCGGTTTTACTTAAGCATTGACAATTTTTATTCATAATAGGAACCAGTACGGAAGAACAATCTCGACAAAGTAACTGCTATAGTTCGAATCAAACAATGATGCGATTTTATGAATTCGAATCTTTTTCGAGAAAATTACAAAGCGTGAGGTCTTACAGACGAAAATATCCGAGCGGGGAACAATCAACCTTAGAATGCAAATGTAAACATGTCCCATTGAAGCCCAAACAGATGTAGAATCTATACATGCAATATTGTAGTTAAAATTATAGATATCTTGGGACAACGTTGACAGGAGTGTGAAAGAAATAAAAGAGTTCAAAGCTAAACAGAAGCAAAATTTTTTCAATAATCTGGGAGATTTGAAGTACGATTGAGAGATACGCAAATACTCGATCAATTGCAACAGGACATGAACAAGGAAATTAAACAATCCTCAATTACAACGCAAAAAAATAACGCATAGAATGTGACGGCGGAGGACTTGATCTAAATAGACTCTTTTATTAGAAAACAGGTCATCATGGAAAAATGTTGATGGTGATATATTAAAGAAAATAACGCAATCATTAATAAATGTATCAGTTTACAAAAAACGCAACATTTATACAACCCCAACTTATTAGTGTGATGACCCATTGAATCAATACCACTATTACTGGATATTGTCTAGGTCGATATCCATTCAAACGAAAATTATAATCAACGAGGCCAATTTAATTCAGCTTTGAATAAAAGAACAAACAATAATCTAGCTCGAAACTGGGAATCTAAATTATGACCAAGCATTAGTTATCACAAATAGTCATATTTAAATTAGCAAATTTCGCTGGTAACTTTTTCAAGAGAGTGAACGTCAACAACACCGATAATCTTATGTAAATCACTATATTCATTCGAACAGTAATTGTAATCATATTCGACTAGCATGTCACGTAACGTTGGTAGCATTAAACCAAGCAAAGCCAAGAAGGTCTTCAGCTAGACAGACGACCGACATCTGGCCCAGTTTTCGTGAAACCATCCGGACGCCAGAGTGCAACCATCCGGCAACACTGGCGTCGGGACCTTTATTGCCCTCAGACATGAAGTCTTCCCAAGACGAGCGCATGTGCGTGAACATTCCCATGAAAATGGATCAGAGAACATGTGGCCCGTATAAAAAGCGGCACACAGTTTCTCCAATATTGAATATTAGACATTCGAAACTGATTATGTCCGTACGTTTAGGTTTGCGGTATGCTGAGTTTATCGAGCAAACTCTTCCGATTTGGATGAAGGGACACTTCACTGTCTGTAATTCCGTGGGATTGCGCCCACCATTGCCAGCGATGTCGTGAAATGCAGGCAGCCGTGACGACATGCGCATTCACAACATCACTGAGATCCTGTTGAGCAACGTTCATGAACGCAGTAGTTGAATTGACGATTCGTTGCTCCAACAAAATATTAATGTTGATAGCGCGACAGTTAATTCAACTAATATAATTCACACATCCCTAGCATCATAAAATCAAATGACAATGATCAGATGGTCAAATGCAAACATATATTTTAGTCAATCAGATGACCATATACAAACATCTATTTTACTCAATCAGACGACAATGATCAGACGACCAAATGCACACATATATATTTACCCAACCCTCTCACAACACCCACGCTCCAACCAAACAGCGAGCGCTGATCAGCAAAAACACGTCACCCGTCTCGCTAAACACCCTACAGGCTTGAGCCACGAATGACTCAGACCATCTCTAAACCACCTGCTCATGGCACATTCAACTTCGGAATTAAAAATACATACACCAATATCTTCAAGCTAATTAAGCATTCATTAGTGCGATGCAAAAATCCTCCACTGCTGTGTAACCAAGAGGAGGAGATAGGAAGTGCGACCAATTTAAATACCGTAAAGATTTATATCTGATTACCCACTTTACGGCCAGCAAAACTCATGTAGTCTCATGCCAAGTGTTTAGCTACACTTGAACCTAAATGAAAACTTATCAGAGGAACTCAAACTAATGCGCAGCCATCAGTTTCATTCTCCATCGCAAGAATTCGGTATAACTCGTAGCCGGTAGTTTCATTTCAGCTACACCGTGAAGCAAGTAGCACCCCCCACAACGAGATCCAGGAGTGATCAGCTGCCATAAAGAGAAACAAGTACCAAGTCCCACAACGAGATCCAGGAATGATCAGCTGCCACAAAGAGAAGCAAGTAGCACCTCCCACAATGAGATCCAGGAATGATCAGCTGCCACGAAGAGGAGCAAGTAGCACCTCCCACAATGAGATCCAGGAATGATCAGCTGCCACAAAGAGGAGCAAGTAGCACATCCCACAATGAGATTCAGGAATGATCAGCTGCCACAAAGAGAAGCAAGTAGCACCTCCCACAATGAGATCCAGGAATGATCAGCTGCCACGAAGAACAGCAAGAAGCCGCACACCCAAACAGCGGCCACCAGTCCCACAGCTCTGGAGACCGTTGAGGCGGCCGATGTAAAAACGGACTGGCGGAAGTGCATCCCGGTCGGGTGGATCGGTGGAGGGGAGGAGCTAAGGCTTTCCCTAGAACTACTAGAGATAGTGAAACACGAGCAATTAAACAGCACCTTATAAGGTCTCTTATGGAATTGAATAATTTATTTTTGAGTACGCGACAAGCAAAGAATTCCAAATGCCAAATTTGGTCAAATGTCAAAATGTCGAATTTACTAACGCAGCGACTCGAAAGAAAAGGACAGAAAATTTGCAAACGCAGCGACTCGAAAGAAGGACGGCAAATTTGCCAATGCAGTGACTCGAAAGAAGGACAGAAAATAAAAAAAAGTGGACAAAACAAAGTGAGTTCTTTTTCCGCTTGTTGGAGTGTGAGAACTCCTCGAGAAAGTCTAACATTAGAACAAATCAAGCATCAAAAATATCACTCGGAGTTGACTTACCGATCGAGCTCTAAGTAATGAACGAAAGTGTCTTCTTTTGCAGTTGTTCTCAAGTGTCCGAAAAGACTTTGCCATCACACTCTTTCATTTAATTTGTGAACTGAAAGTTTTCGGGGAAGTAAATAAAGATTAATCAGAGACAAATAGGCGTAAATTATAAGGAAACTTAAAAAGAAGTTCGTCCTTCTCATTCATCACACAATCCAAGGAAATCTCCTCGAGCGATGACGATCTCAGAAAAAATGCAATTTTCTATGACACAAGCCCAACTTTAGTTCAATTGTAGCTCCACGCACACGAATACACACACATAGGGTAAGATTTAGATGTCACATTTTATGTACAATGGGATTGAGCGAACACTAGAATAGTTACACGCAAAAAAACTGAAACCTCACAGAAAAGAGCGAGATGTCCCTCAAGAGGGCGAAAATATACGGTTATTTAGTTGAAAATACACGGTTATACAATACACGGTTTAGTTGGAAGTACACGAAAATACAGTTATTTAAAACTGTAGATGACGTTCACCTCACAGAGAAGGGAGAGATGTCCCTCAAGAGGGAGAAAATACACGGTTATTTAATTGCATCCTGCCACGGAGAACAAACTCTTTAATGAGAGACAGGCCAAGCGTCAGGTCAGAGCTGGAAGAGTGAACACTTGCAGTCTTCCTGGTGAAGAAGCAATGTTCAGGTGACGCGTTCCAGACAATCAGTCATGGCATTCAAGCCAGCTCTTCGTATGATCAAATACAACGATCGCAGATACGGCGTATGTGCGTTAAATTCCTGAAATACTTCAATAACAAAAATAAATTTGATTCATGTTTCTCAGGCGTCTATCAATGAAATTTGTGTTCAAACAAGTTAATCCATCTGACAACTATTGTGCAAGCCAGTTCCAGGTGTAAATCTGGAGCAACTGTGTATGGGAGAGTACTTGAAGCACAAAAAAAACTCGTCATTCCAAATTGATAGGTATATAAAAGCACAAGTAGGGAGAAAAAATCACCCAAAAATTAGCAGCACATTTAAAACTTTTGAGGAGCGAGTAAACTAGTACATCAACTATTAACTACACATGTGACGCTGTCATACCACGCCTACCTTAACACTTTGACTGTAATGTGAGCCACCGGTGGTACACGGAGGGAATTTTCACAAAGCTACTGACCGACCAGTAGTCACAAACACAATAGTCATAAATACTGAATCAAAACTAAATGAAGACACAATCCAGTTACGTAATATTCGCTATTTTAAACATTATTTCCACAACTGACTTTAAATATGAACTGAATATAAAACTTCAGTTTTACCAGCCGCAGTGTTAAGAAGAGACCTTGCTGCTTTTCCCCTTCTAGATCGGTGTTGCCGAGACCATTCGAAAATTGCACTCTGAAGAAAAATTGAAGCCTCTCTCGCAGAGTAATTAACCTGGCCCACTGCGGAGAGGAGAGGGAGGAAGGAATAGGTGGAGGGGAATGGAGGGCTAGGTGGAGGGGCATGGAGAAAAAGGTGGAGGGGAATGGAGGGACAGGTGGAGGGGCTCCCTAGACGTGCCCTCCGTGGATGGCATGGGAGACGCTCGCAGCTACGCGCTTGTCAGAGCAACGGTCGCCGCCGCCCAACTTCCGCTCGCCACTCTCTCAAAAAGCGACCAAAAACGTCGCTGAACTTCAAACGAAAAGTCGAAGGCAGGTCATCGAAAACGCCATAAGCGTACAACGGAGAGGAAGTCGAAATGGCAACATGGTATGTAGGTCCCTGAGGTTGTGTTAGGTAAACGTAGTATGTGAGTCCCTGAGGTTGTGTTAGGTAAACGTAGTATGTGAGTCCCTGAGGTTGTGTTAGGTAAACGTAGTATGTGAGTCCCTGAGGTTGTGTTAGGTAAACGTAGTATGTGAGTCCCTGAAGTTGTGTTAGGTAAACGTAGTATGTGAGTCCCTGAAGTTGTGTTAGGTAAACGTAGTATGTGAGTCCCTGAAGTTGTGTTAGGTAAACGTAGTATGTGAGTCCCTGAGGTTGTGTTAGGTAAACGTAGTATGTGAGTCCCTGACGTTGTGTTAGGTAAACGTAGTATGTGAGTCCCTGAGGTTGTGTTAGGTAAACGTAGTATGTGAGTCCCTGAGGTTGTGTTAGGTAAACGTAGTATGTGAGTCCCTGATGTTGTGTTAGGTAACTGACGTTTGAGAGCAGAAAGTAACTTGTGCTGAGAAAGAAAACCTTGAGGTTCGTTCGTTGGAACGACCATGAGAAATAAAATTAACCCGTTAATGCAGCCTAGATATCGAAGCTTACGCTCATAAATTCTTCAGTAAACAAAACTGACAGCAATCATGAAGAAGAAACAAACATTAAAACATAAATAAAATCATAGCTGAGATCCTTGACCTGATCTAGTTTCTGCTCTTAAAAAAGTTAACGATTCAAAATTTTCACTCCTTGGCCCACACATGTTAAGTTTAAAGAAACTGTGCAGAATTACAACCGTGAAATAATGTGCAACTTGTTCTATTTGCGTCTCTACATTGAGAGGAACTTGGGAACGCCATTAACACTTAACAGCACAAACGCAACCAGCATGAAATGGGATGACGATGACGTGTCGGATATGTGTCGCAGAACGCAAAGTCAGCGACGTAAAGCACGAAAATAAGATCAAACAATTAACGTAAATAGAAGTTACAACGCCCGACAAAGAAGCACACTTTCCAACTTCTTGGTCATGCGCTCGGAAACTCACTTTCCACACACGACCCATGTACGCGAGAGCTCCGAAGACAGAACGAGTTCCCTCGCACAAGCCAAGCTCGAAATGAACCCATTATTCTATGTAATTACGATCTATTTCAGTTACGCTCGGATCTTTTCTCTGCAAGTGAACTCTTCGGTCAAGGACGAAAACTAGATCCTGAATGATTCATTTCAATCCCAACTGATAGTACGTACATCTTTGTCACAACCTCACTAGATATCATGCACACATCTTTGACGATAAGTCCGTAGGCTATTTTTCATCAGAGTCAAAATTAAATTGCTATTTTATGCTTCGGCAGTACAAAAAGCTGTCTATCTCCGACAGAAAAACCAAACATGCACAAATGAGAGATTCAAAGCGTGTATAGGTACAAAACATACTGGTATACAGGTTACACAGCATTCAAAAAATTAAACTAGACATTTACGCGGCACATGAACTGAACATCAACTCTCGGAAAAATCGAATTTCATAACGGCATGCAGCATATAATGACGCCGCTAATAGCATCATTGTCAGCATCGTATAATAAGAACACGGTCGCAGCGAAGGACCGTAATCGAAGCAGTGGGAGCTCTTTTTATCTGACAACCCACTCGTGGAATCATTAATGACAGGAAGCTCTCAACGAGGAGAAAGTGTATTAGTAAGCATAGAATTGCAGCAGCGACCAGATAACCAGCGGAGTCAATAGCCTTTAAGTGGATTACGCATTGCGCGCTCTTCTGCAATTTGCTGGGTCACTCGATTGCATTTGGAACTGAAGTGCACACCTGAAGCTGTACAGGCATCCGCTAATTTCACAGAGGACCCAATTAACAACCGAATATGAATGAGGGAGATGATTGCGATGCATAATTGCAACGAACAATTACGCGCAAGAGACAAATTGCCACCGAGTGAAAAATATGTCGAAATTTGGTATCCTGCTACCCTTTGAAAAATCCTGCTACCTCGGATTAACACACCGGGGGTTTTAATATTACAATGGGCGTATGAAGTCAGAAAAATAATGCCAAAGCCCTCTAGCAGATGTCATTTTAAGGAAAGTTTCCAGTGAAAACCGCAGAAATTTACGAAAAGAAACTGTGGTCAATTCAAAATTTACTATATTATTTTTTCCAATTAGAAGTTATAAATCGTACATTCCGAAAGAACTCATCAAAACGTCCCGTTCCTGGCGTCTGAATCCAGAAAAGAAAACATCAACAAAACCAGTGCTAGACGACGGTCGCTTGATCTTAGACATGAATAACTATGTACTACCAATTATAACTCAAAATGCGCACAGCATTTAATACGAAACAATATGTATTTCTAAATCACATTTATGAAAAATACTAACGAGACGAATTGAGTCTGGCATCACCACAAGCTATCGTGATCTCTTTCGTTAATCTCCAACGAAGCTCGGAGAAATGAGAAACTCATCATCCTTGTGGCGGATCGACGGAGACAAGTTATATCCTGCACCGGTGTCCGAGTCGCTGCGAGTTGAGCAGGTAAGTCGAGCTGCGGCTTCGGTCCAGTAAGTTCTACTGTGATGAAGCTGGTAAAGCGGCGGCTGCCACCTGCCACCGGCCGCTCCAAAAACTTCACACTCAATACTCGTGTTGGCACAGCAAACGATTCTACTACAGAAAACTTTGTGGACTCGAAGCGTTAGAATCAACACCTAGCATTTTCCGAACGTGCCTCTTCCACACAATGCGAGCGTGCCCCTCTACAGAGTACATAAGGTGTAGAGACGGAGTCTATAAACAAAGCCAACACGAGGTGAAGAGGGAAACAAGGTAACAAGGAGGAGCGTCAGAGCAGAGTCGATGGATGTGACTCACAGTGATGCAAATTTTACACGAAATCAAACTTTGCTTTCGAGCATACGGAGAAAAGAGTTACGAATTCAGTCCAGAAGAAGGATTACTAAATATCAAACCCGAACATGTACACTTCTCCAAATTTAAGTCTAGTTATTTAAAAGTAATTTGAAACTTCCATTATTAAAAATTATTTAAAAAAAGAGAGTGTAAAAAATTTCACAACTTTGAACAGAACAGAAGCGCAAAACGAACACTTTTCCTATGTTCCCCAAAGTGAAGAGCGAGCAGTGTGGTCCCCACACAGGCTAATCTTGCGAACATGCTTGGGTTGTTAAGCAAATTGCTTTAGAATGAGGTATGCAAAGCCACCATCACTCTTAGCCGGCCAAGGGCCTCCTCTCGAGCGTTTTCTTTGCTGCCAGCGAAGCTGCTTGGTCGCCCAAGCGTGCGCCCGACCTGCTGCATCGCACCACTCAGCCTCGGCTCAAGCACGCATCCTCTAGCTCAGACTACGTTTATTAGAACCTAGCTTTGATTAAAACTCTACCACCTCCTTCAGTGCATCCTCTAGCTTAGTCTCAGACTACGTTGATAAGGAATTAACTTTGATTTAAACTCTACTACCTCCTTTAGTGCATCCTCTAGCTTAGTCCAAGACCACATTAATAAGGAATTAGCTTTGGTTAGAACTCAACAACATTCAGCGCTCGTCTCAAGTACGCATCCTCTTGCTATGCCTCAGACTACGTTGATTAGAAATCAGATTTGATTCTAATTCTACGACATTTACCGCTCGTCTTGAGCACCCATACTTTAGCATAGCCTCAGACTACGTTTATTAGGAATCAGCTTTAAGTGCTTAAACTCTACAACTTACACTTTGGTTCGACCATGAGGATAATTGACAAATATGGGCGAGTCAATCTACATGAAAACAAATTTAATACAACAGATGAAAACCATCTTTCAAGTATAAAGAGCGAAAGTTTACCACAGTAAATAAAGCCAACGTTCATTTACTTCATTAGGACCGAAACGGATACATCAAAGCAACATCACTCACTTGTCATGCGAGAAACTTAGAACTTGGAAAACGAAAATTTTTGGCTACCCCCGCAAATCTCAGTCGCAAAAAAAAATAAATTAAATGAATTCAGCAGACGTCGCTCACTCAACCCAAAAAAAAATCCATAAGAAATAAATTACATAAGAAATAAATTTAAAAAATGAATTGCACAAGAAATAAACTACATGAGGAAAAAATGGCATAAAAAAAACTTTATAAAAAATGAATTGCATGAGAAACAAACTTCATAAAAAAATTAATTGTATAAGAAATAAATCGCATTAGAAACAAATCGCACAAGAAATAGGCGGTGAGAGCCCAGGAGTTCTGAAGAATAAGAGCAGGGCGTCAGCATCCTGGCCTTTCACAAGCCAGCGACGGAGAAAAGGATCCTCTGCTCCACGCTGGCACCCGCGGCGCTTCACATTCCCGCAGCGACCGCCACTTGCTTGGTTATGTTAAGCCAACCTCAGCGCCGCACAAGATCTCGGTAACAATTTTCTCGCGAAAAAGCTGCAATGCACACCTACCTGAGATAAAAATTTACGTGGCAAACATTTTTTGAACAAAAAAATATGCAATGCATTAAAAAAAATTTACGTGGCAAAAATTTTTTGAACGAAAAATCTGCAATGCACTGTGAAAAATATTTACGTGGCAAACATTTTTTGAACGAAAATTCTGAAGTGCACACGTACCTGTGACAAAAATTTTCGTGGCAAACATTTTTTGAACGAAAAATCTGCAATGCTGTGACAAAAATTTACGTGACAAACATTTTTTGGGCGAAAAATATGCAGTGCACACGTACCTGTGACAAAAATTTACGTGACAAACATTTTTTGGAAAAAAAATCAGCAGTGCACACATACCTGTGACAAAAATTTTCGTGGCAAACACTTTTGGACGCAAAATCTGCAATGCACACGGACCTATGATAAAAATTTACGTGGCAAACATTTTTTGTGTGAAAGAGAACCAAACGAATCGTTCTCTCGTACTTCTGACAATTGCTTTAAAAACACGCAATTTGCGCTTTCCCCGGTCAACATGAAATTCTATTGTCATTTTGTTCGCAACTGATCCGCAACGATGCGATGACGACGTATAACACAACGGCACAGATTAAAGGACCATTATTTCACGGCTTGAACAACGGGCTGCATTTCAAATCACCGTGAGTCAGCTCCTGAGGGCGAATCACTTGCACAAGAGCAATGCGGCAGAGGTACACATTCACGATATCACCATACACGGTTAACTAAAGATTCTAGATAGCTTCTACAATTCCTAACAAAGGCAGTAAAAAATTATTATTTATAAAATAGTTATTTTTTATGAAACAATAATTTTGTATAAAATAATAATTTTTATAAAATGAAAATTCTTTATAAATAATAATTCATCATAAAATATTAGTTCTCTATAAAATTCAGTCGCACAAAATACTATTTTATCAAACCGCGAAAATTCACGAATAAATCGAGCAAAAATTCTTGAAATGCAACCGCTAAGTTTCGTGCATTTATTTTGGTGACGAAAAAGTACTCACCGAAATAAAACTCAACGAATGAACCAACACACAAGCACCACACACGGCCCAATCAGTCATTTGATACGTCACGCACAGTAATCAAGAAGCACAATGGACACAGCTCCATGCCAACAATAGTAGAGATTCAGAATAAACCAAATACTGTTAAGTAAAGTCACGAAATGACCTGAGTGGATAAAACATAACTCGTAGTGTTCGAATATGTCCCGTACTGTAATGAACAGTAAGACACATCGTTTTTCCAATTCTTTCAACTACTGTAGACAGAGTTCTTCATCATGACCTCAAGAACGTACATGGTGTCATGAATGGAGACAGCGAGAGATTAAAATAATGGAGCAACTACACCCAAGAAAGCAAGAGGAAAACAAACGTCATAGCAGCCAGCAAAGTTTTCTAAGTGTCGATATTCTTCGCTTCTCTAAAAGAGATGGTAGGTAACTCAAAACTAGCTTGAATGCACTGTTCAAAATTTACATGCTCTTGGTCTCTTCTACATAGAAAAATTACCGCACTTTTCAGTATTTTTTTGATCGCCAAGAACCGTACTTCTTGGTCTCCAAAGGACACTTTGAGTGAGAGTGTAGTCGCATCTATCCTGTTGGTACGCCAGAGAGAGCTGGGGTAAAGTGGCAGGTGCAGTGGTGAGTATCTTGGAGGTGCAGGGAAAATGGGGGGAAAATGCACCTGCACCAGGGAAAATACAGGTGCAGTGGTGTGCACCTCGCAGGTGTAGGGGAAATGCACCTGCACCGGGGAAAATGCAGGTGCCGTGGTGTACTCATCGCAGGTGTAGGGAAAATGCACCAGCACCGGGGAAAATGCAGGTGCGTAGGGTGCACCTTGTACCTCCCTGGCAGGCAAGAGGCACCAACCCTCAGCAGGCGAACAACTCCACTCAAGACTCGAGGGAAAGTCATCGTCTACGCCACTGCTCGCTTTCATTTCACATGTTTGAAGTATGTGAAACACGCACGCGAGGTAATACCGTCCGTGACTTGTTCCGCCGTTTCCAAAATTGTATGACACACAAAGTTAATGAATTCAATCACACTTCAATTTTCAGTCCTCATGCTGGTCTGGTCAGGTCGAGCTGTACCTTATTTCGGCTTGTGATATGATTCTAGAGCCCACAGCCTACTAAACAGAGCAGCGAAAAAAGTTTTGCATAAATAATATTTCGGCAATTATAAATAATAACTAAGAAATAATCCTTTGTATTTGAAAAAAAAACGAATTAAATACGATAAATGCAGAAATGCTTTTAGAGTTAAGGCTGAAATATTTTACCTCAATATTGATAGTAAAAGAGATTCTTGAATTAAATTTGATACAAATTTTTTTTCCAATGGAATACAGAGCACAGAATCTGGTAAGCAAATGTGCTTAGAAATATATTTGGTGGTGATACTAAAACATCCACTCAAAAACATTACTCTCTCAATAATCGCTTCATTAGCTAGTTCAAAAACAGAAAACAATGAAGTACTACAAAACAAAGCAGAGCACACACACACACCAGAAATAGTGCGTTTGTCATGAATTTTATAAGGTTCAGGCAAACGTGTTACCTCTAAAAGATCCTCAGCTTCGACCTAAGCCAAGACGAAGTACAATTAACCACAACGTCACTCCAATCGCTGATGAGATTTCTAATGCTGACATTGAGTGGTTTCAGTAAGCCACAGTGCCGTCATAAATTTTTACAGCAGCGTGCATCAGGAATTTGAAATCGGGTATCTCAAAACTTCCGAACTGACAGAAGATATAAGAAATGATGAACTTAAATAGTTTAGTGACGAATGTCGACATAATGAAAACTGTCAAGTTTTCTTAGAAGATGACAATAGCTGCAGTTTAACGGTAAGGATATACTATTAAAAACCTTGTAATTCTCAAAATAGTTGCTCTCTTAAATTCTCAAGGTCATCCTAGATTACATAGTAGGAAAAATGATTCACCAATTTCTTGAATGCTGCTCAAGAATTGAAGTATGCAACCAGAGAAATTTGTAGCTAAAACCTTCGGATTTTGTTCAAGAATACGTGTACGAGACCACAAAAAAAAACTGGGGTGAAACTTAACTTCCGTCATCAAGCTTTCTCCATCCAAAAATATTCCTTCTAGTTAAAAATTTTAAATTGGGATCTAAGTATCTCTCTTCCTGGACGTACTTTCATGGTTAAGCATTTTTATGAAATTCTTTATGAAGTCACTCAAATAAAGAAAGAATACGGTTGGAGTCTCTATCAAATGCTCCTGAAAATTTCTTGACTTACTTTTGCTGTGAATCTGAATAAATTAACATAGATGATCTATTCGAGTTTCTTTTCTGGGGTTGAAAGGAAAGCTCGCCAACTGTGGAAGACTCATCAACGGTTATAAAATGGGACAATAATTGCGGGATCTTTATTCTGTAAGCGAAATTTGCATGTATGCTATCCACTGAATCTTTACTACTGAGAAATCCTTGCGTACGTAGGTTTTTGTTCGCCTCAAATAATGATTGCGTTTCATTCGTCCATTTCAAACTACTGCATAAATGGCTCTGACCTTTAATCATTTGGTATCACGTTTTAACCGTCTGACATCCCACGTTCTCTCATTTGACTTTGACTGCCCTGAAAAGACCGCTGCAACAGTTAAATGTTTTAGCTCATTTTGAGTGTTAGTGTACAATTTCAACGTCATTTTGTGGGTTACGCCATTATATTTTCAAGTTTGATAAGTGGACTGCACGAACATAAATGTTGTGAAACAGTTTCGATGACTAATGATGTACAACAGCCGAATTTCAACACCTTAAATTGTTTGCATCATTTCTAATAATCAAATTCTATAACTAACAGAAATCACAATATATTTATCCAACATCAAAGTTAGATTACTAAGCAATCAACTCATAAAGAACTTGTCTTCATCGAAGGAGTTGTTATCTGCTCTGATAAGTACATCACTTTCTTGTTCTTAAATCTGAATCACTGGTATGGAGCCTCGTTTATCGCGACACACACACACACACACGCACAGTCGAACACTTGAGACAGGCAAACTGGAGCAGTCGATCTCGCTTTTTGGACACACCCATCAAAAAAGGGCTCTTTTTGAAAGGGGTCGGAGTTTGCCGATTGACTCCGGCGACTCGATGGTTCCGAAGCTTCATCACGGCTCAGAGTGGGCTTCATTTAACGTCACTGGGAGCGAGGCTCGGTTTCTACAATCCATCCACGCGTGACATGCGAGAGACCCGGGCTTTCTAATGACGAGCAGTCTCGGGTTGGAGCCTCTTTTCGAGGCCTCCTGCCTGAAATTAGGGTGAATGCGCATCACGTTGAAACGAAGTATGTTGCATTATATATTAATGATGAATGAAAAATTCCCTTTCTAATAT
>JACJUY010000729.1:34288-45291 GCA_014220935.1 Platorchestia sp. MABIK | reverse complement strand
AATGTGAAATTTGAAGGTTCTAGTGATAGGTGAAATGAAATGGTTACGTTTCAAAACATGTAATTCTATACCCATAAAGAGAAAAGAACCTCCTCGACTTCTATCGCCATTTTCAGCTTATGAAAAATTCAACAAAATTGTGATCAACTATTTGAGTTATCCCCGTATCCACTCAAGAGCAGTGGAGAAATTTTCATACGTGGTAGACGTGGCGTAAGAAGGTTGAGTGGAGAAATTTTCATAAATGGGAGAAGTGGAGAAATTTTCACAAGTGGGAGACGTAGCACTAGAAAGTTGAGTGTTCGTACCAAGGATGCACAAACCTACTCGTAGCACAAGAAGGTTCAGTACTCGTACCAAGGATGCACAAACCTACTCGTAGCACAAGAAGGTCGAGTACTCGTACCAAGGATGCACAAACCTACTCGGCGCGCAGCAGGTGGAGCAGGAGGGTGTATGTGTGCAGTAGAGGTACGGGAGGAAGTGGTGAGTCATAGACGAGCTCAACTTGAGTCGCGATTCTATCGTTCCTTAAACCAGTTTAATTGAACTTCATCATGCTCGCTTACTCAGCCTGAGATCAAAAAATTGTAATGGTGAAAAATGTCAGAAAAACTCAATAACAGTTACTAATACTTATGCCTGGAAAGATCTATCACTATACCATCCGGGACAATGATACGATTACCACAAAAAAGTGATGTACATTAAGCGGAGAATATACGCAAATAAGTCTTTGCATAATAAGAAATCTTGTAGTGAATCAACCATGTCGCTCTCTTTGGAGCATGTTCTGTGGTGGGCTTCATAACACTCAAATGGATCCATCCCACTTACTTCATAATACACAAATGGATCTATCCCACTCTCTTCATATTACACACATGGATCCATCCCACTCCTCACTTCATAATACACAAATGAGTCTATCCCACTCTCTTCGTGTTTTCAGCTGCATCGAAACCTCAAGTTTTCCAATGGCCTTCTCACAACGAATTTGAGTGACACTAATAGATATTTCCGAGAGAATCAAATAGGTAGGAAACTTAATACATTACCCTCATATTCGCCCGCAAAAAAGCACAAAATAATAACGGAAAGTTCTACTTCATTACAAAACACCCCGTGCGAAAAAAAGCAAGAAAATACATGTTAGCGCAGCCTTCCAATCATAAAAACAGCCAACTGAATGGTAATCAATACTTTAATTATGAAAATACATGCAGTGTAGTATAACTGTCTACGACTACATCCTTGGTCTAAAATTGAGTACCGAAACCCAATTCTAACTGAATGGAAGTATCCATTCACGCAAGGTGGGTGTCATAGAATCATCCATAGAAAGCAAGCAGCAACGGCACTCTGAAACTACATGCGCTGAGAAAATCTAAAGGTCTACTTAGACGTCGAAGTTGTGAAGTAATAACCATGGTACTTCAACGATGATAATAACCAAATGCGTTGAGCTAGACCGCGTTCACACAGACCATCTCCATGCACCCCAGCACGCACTCGAGCCGCCAGATGCAGCAAACATTACCGCTGGCGAATTTAAGCAATTGGACGCGCTTTAAACTTTCTCACGCGGTATTAGAGGAGCCACAATAGCTTCTTGGAGTTATTTTAAAGAGCATTCACATGTTTAGTCAATCACTATCAATCTCTACAACGCTTGCAAGCATTCAACACACACAACAATGTTGGATTAGCATAGCTGCGTAATATGCGTTACTGAAGAAAGTCTTATGACTCGATAACTTATCATTTGGTGCTTTTATTCTGCACAGGCCCTATGGCAAAATATTACATTTGTTCGGGCGACACGTCTTTGAATTTGTTATAGAGAAAGGTACTCGCTACATATTCGTGAGCTTACACTGAATGAATCTGCGAAACAAATGAAGGAAACTTATATCCTGAAAATTCCCTGCATCGTATAAAAGACAACGTCTAGCCTTTTTTCTCGAACTATTCGGTGAGTTATACTGAGCTCAAAGAGCTGTTTTTTTTTACTGTTCCGATAACAGACAATAAAACGATGAATGATTCAGCCCATCCAGCGCATGACAGCATCCAATCATCTATATTTTTTATTCGCGTGGTAAACATTGACGCGTATAGAAATGACTTTCTTTGTTAATGACACCCTATATTCAATTAGTAAAGCATTTCAAACCAAGCTCTTTGTTCAAATGACTAGATATACTGTGACCACCGAAAAAATTAACACATTTTTAACGTAAGAAAATCTACACACCTGATTTTACGTGTAGATTTCGCTGTAGGAATATTAGGGACGCCAGAGATGACTGAAGTACTGCAATAAAGCTAGCCTTGCTCTACTGTTGCCCAACACTCTACGCTTCAGTGAGCTGGCTAGACTCGTTGATGAGGGATTTCCAACGGGCCGCTTCTCACCATTTCGTTCTACTCTTGCTCAAAAACCTGCCTCTTATAACTAGCCTTTGAGTAATCAGAATAAGTAGTACCAGAATTTCAATGCAAGAAAAGACTCGGGCCTTCATTTTGTTACGTCAGAAAATGCGAGTGAGCCCCGAGGCCGGAGGCCCACTAGTGACTACGATGGACACTTACAACCTGAACAAAAGGGCCCTAAGCTTTCTTAGGTACCGTACCAGAGTGAAAACAGAACTTAATGGCCCCTAAGAGCACTTCCGTTCGTACAGAAATATTCTCACGACGTGAAGACATCTCATTATTACTAATTATATTATTGTATCAATTTGACTCGCCAGTCACAACAAACGATCCAAAACTGATTACAGTAGAATCTGAGAATGTTCGCTCGACGTATAGCCAAGAAGCCCCTACTTAACGAAGTCATAAAGAAGAAACGACTTGATTTCTGCTGGAAAGATAAGGATTGGACACTAGAGCGGTGGCAGAAGACGATGTTCAGTGACGAAAACAAGCTCAGGTTGGCGCGGCGGACCCAAGATTGACCCTCTCCCCAATGTACCGGGTCCAGATACGACATGCGGTACATGGTTCAAATAGTGAAGCACTCAGATAGTGTGATGGTGTGGGGTGCATTTAGTGACAACAAGGGCAAGGAAAGATTCTAATTTTCTCTTTTGAAGAAAGACTTTTAAAAAGACAGATCCCAGATATTTTAGTTTAGTTAAGACGTTCAAGTCATATTAGTTTATACAATTTTTTGTTGTAACCGCTGTGGTAGCAGAAAATACTCGTAATCGAAAATGAATAAAAACTAAATGGAAGTTATTTTTCAGTCTCTAAACATCACTATTTGCTTGTACTCTAATTAGCATAGTGAATGTTCTTCCCTGATCCAACAAGTTCTTACACTATCAGAACAAATTTCCGAATTTATTGCTACGATGAAACTTTCTTTCACCTTTAAAATTCTCAAATGCATGAATAATACTTGAATAAAAGTCAAGGAATAATCTGTCGTAAATTAATAGTTAGCACTATCAGCCACCAGTAAATAAAATACTCGTAAACCATAACATTTAGGTACAACATTCTATTCCTACCACTCGTCCAAGCGCCATGCCACGCTCTCCTGCCAGTGCGTTTGCACAAGTAGAATTCCTTGCGCTGTAAAACTGAGAACCATGGCGTGCTCAGGCATAAACGGCAGACAAACTTCTTCTACAAACAATACCTTACGAATTGACTTATACGGAAATAATGCTTTCCATACTCCTCAAATGAGGCACAAAGTCTTTGAAATCTGCGTGAGCTGTAGTAATCAATAGCGCATTAGGGGCCTCTCTGTAGCGGCTTATCATGCATGGAATCATGAAGGCTAGGTGCAGCCAAAGAAAGCATGAGAACCGTTTGCGAATGAGAATGTCATAGTAAAATTGCTGAAAAAAAGCCGTTCAAAATGTAGTGTGACACAAAAGTAAGAGGTTAAAAGCAAGGAATCCATTCAAAATATTGTGTGGCACAAAAGTTTGTGGTTGAATGCAAATAACCGTAACTGAGAAACTCAGATGCATGTCATTTCGCCACACACGGAGATACAGAACACGAATAGCATTTGTTGGGGTCACCTCGCTTCCAATCAGTGAATTAGTTCTGAGTTCATCTAAACTCCCGAAGGTACGTACATCAAGCCTTCGGGTTCACTAAACATAGAAAGCAGAAGCTGAGGACACCTCGCATCCGATTGGTGAATTTGTTACGAGTTCATTTAAGCTATTGTGGGTACGTACATCAAGCTTTCGGGTTCACAAAACATAGAAAGCAGAAGCTGAGGAAAGCAGAAGCCGATCGGTAAATTTGCTACGAGCTCATTTAAGTTCTTGTAGGTACGTACATCAAGCTTTCGGGTTCACAACACATCGGTAGCAGAAGCCAAGGTACTCTACCGTACAGTGAACGAGTAATGTGGCGTTACAGAGTCTGTCCCTAGAACCAAGTGTCGTGTGCCCAGTTCCCTGAGGCTCGACATGAGAAAATTCGCCTCGAGTCTTACAGACACTGAGAATCAATTGAGAATCTGAGAATGAATTGAGATATGTTAAATACGATACGATTCCGCTGTAATGTGAAGCATCACACTCAATTGACACGGAGTAAAAATCTTGAAATCCTTATGAAAGGGTATTAGACTCGGAATAAAAATCTTAAAATCCTCATGAAACTAATTCAGCAATCACTGTGAAGTATGGAAAATCAAACAAACCGACGTGCGTGGCTGACACAGAAAGCTTGGATACAGGTCTAAAATAGACCAAATTGCTCGTTAGGGAGCATTTTCTATTGTTTGTAAGGAGGTTGGCCTTACTGGGTAGCATATGGTCTGAAGAACTGAATTTTTTTTTTTTGAGGGTTCAAACTTAGGGAGCATGACCTGGCTTTGTGCCCAAAGTTGTTTTTGATATGTAAAAACCACACAGTGAAAAATTTAACCCATTTGAAAAAAATGAAACTATGCAGCCTATTATACACAATGCTAAGTTTTTCAAAATGCCTTGTTCGCTACATCTACGAACATGAAAAAGAAATTACTAACACTAAAACTAACGGTCAATTCTCGAAAGAACCGCCGTATAATTTTACTCAAGAAAATTTGCTGAACAGCACAGCACCGCTACGCGGGCAAGGA
Organism: Platorchestia sp. MABIK; assembly: GCA_014220935.1. Taxonomy (NCBI): domain Eukaryota; kingdom Metazoa; phylum Arthropoda; class Malacostraca; order Amphipoda; family Talitridae; genus Platorchestia; species Platorchestia sp. MABIK. The sequence continues at coordinate 40,187 of JACJUY010000729.1, read as the reverse complement.
CATCCATCAACCAGTACGGCGAGCAAAACTTAAATAAAGGACAATTCCCTATGAAGCATCACAACATGCTCCTCTTCTCAACCTCTTGTGCGTCGCCTAGTCAAGAACTCAAACGGAAATACGAGTAAAAAACAGTCTCCCAATCGGCACCTAAATTAGTCTTCGGAGGAGTTTTTAGGACTATGAAATAAAATATGTAGATATTGGTAAAAGGCATATCCGTCGAATCTAATAATACAATAACACAACTATTGCTGCACGCGAAACATTCCTAACAGGTACGGGGTAAAAATTGAACAAAAGAAAATATAACAATGAAATATTAATGTCAGTTATGAGTGCTATCACAACACATGGTTGTAGGTATTAATAAGAAATAAAAGTAGCAATTTAAGTCACAACTAAATTACGACAGGAGAGCAGTAAGCTAAAGTTGCTAAACGTAAACATGTTTAGAAAATTACCATGGCACGTACCTTATTTGAAAATTGTCACCGTGATGAACACGAAATCCAGAGTAGTTTGCAGACAAAATGTCGTGAATATTTTCAAGAATTTACTAAATGTTCTGAAACTCAGCGTTCTACTACTACAACTTCGATCAGATTATCCGGAACAATTAAAATCCAGAAAGTGCGGGCCAGCCCCAAAAGCACCGTTTACCATATTTCAGTAGAATCGATGAGTGAGTCAACTTTTTCGGTTCTTCTAATTGCTTCTGGCAATTCAATTCAATATAATAGCGCGATACACAAGTAGTTATTTAACGTAAAGCACAATAAAGTTCAACGTTCATTCGACTAACTCGTAAAGTTGAATGTTGTGAAAATCCTGTTTCAAACTCAGTGAATTAGTGTTCATTCCACTCGAGTAATTATAAAGACCGCACAATTCAAGTAAATTATTAATTCAGGAACTGTTCAAAACATGTGCACGAATACACATCAACACTGAACGAAAAATACGTCTCAAAAACTGAATTTCGTGAAGTGAAAGGAGCAGATATTATGAAATACAAATTCCACAAAACAAATTGGCACCATGACGAGCGGCCGAAATTAAGCTTCAGAGATTTTTCTAAGGCAAGGCTGTCATTCAGAAACTTCTTCACAATCGAAACGTCGAAGAATTAAACTAAAATCATCCTTTGAGTAGCTCAACATTGGTACAGAGTTCGTGAGCAAGCAGTTTGGGCTACCAGGAACTGCGAGTGCTACATCCCCACACGGTCGCACCCAAACGATGACTGAAAACAACCGCCTCGCTCGCCGCCTGAAAGCTCTGAGCTCGAGCTGGCAACCCACATACAGGAACTAATCCTACAGCCGTATTGCCAGGCTAACGACTGTGTGATAAAAAGAGCTTTCCAAACTAGTCGTCCGGGTTTGGTGAGATCATACGATCTTTAGGGATACCCTCAGCGTTTACGTTATTGAAGCGAGTAGAACATTACGTGGTTTGCGAAATATGTCCAATATTTTACTGTTCTACAACAGACTGATTAATTGCTAGCCAAAATCACATTAATGTCCTATTGAAGTTAAAAGACAGAGACATTTCATTTTAAACGATGATCTCAGGATCCTCAGCTATCCCATTCTGCCAAAACTCCCTTGGCAATCACAAATTTTTAAGAAACTGAGACAGTAGTGTCAATCTCACGAGTCAGAGATTTCCGTTGCTAGCGACACTGGGATCATTGATTTATCAAGCGCTTAGTTTGCAATTTAAAGCCAATATTTTTAATCAATGGCGTACCCAAGCGTTGAGCTCAGCCAGAACTGACGATACTAATCCCAATAAGTAGGCAAAAAAACTATAGGAAAAACTACCGTAGAAAGTATACAATTAATTCATTCTTTTGTGTGCCGTAACGTTATTTCTTTTCATCCACGTTGTTTCTCTCAAAATAGTCTAAAATAATTTTAAGAACGCATTAGTAGTGTGTACCTCTTATTTTTCAAAATTCTTTTCGAGAAAGTTCTTCCTCAAAACTTTCTGTACTTGAGACACTTCTTCCTCCCATCTGATTTTTTTTTCCAGTGGGAGTAAATGACATAACATATTTCAAGAAAACATCACAATTTCAAAGCATTTACTGGAATAAGGCTTGAGTAATTATTTTTCGATAATTCTTTCAGTATTTTGTTATTTTGATCAATCTAAGCAGATTGAGGGCGGGCTATATATATTTTATTCCCTGCCCTATATCGAGAACATTCTCGTGGTAGGTTTTCCATATGTACAGGAAAAGAAATTTCACCATAACTTTCAGTGGAAAATTCTGAATGAAAAAAGATGAATCTGTATATTACAATCAAAATGAATCAATGTTAAATTTTAAACAAAGAAAATATTATCAAAGTTTATTTTTTTACGTCGACAACCCTCAAGCTGTAATGATAAATTCCCTTTTTGCTTTCATTTTTAAAGAACTTTTAAATTACATTTATGAAGAACTCATTAGATTCATGAAAATCCTTTTCATGTCGTAATAGATCCGTATTCATTGATTTTCTTGATTTTGTAGGTTCAAAAGTCTCCTTAAGTCCTGGTCCTGTGCTTATCCAAAAAAAGTTACCATAACTCACGGCTTATCATTTGCAGACTTCAGGAGACGCGAGCTCTCAAATCATTTCATGAAGAACGGGCTATCAGTTACGCTGGGTTTTCAACGGTCCATAGCTTTCTTTAACAGTTTCTGATAGGTTTTATATCTCAACAGTGTTACAGTCAAAAGTGTGCAATTTAGCAGGTAAATTAGAAAAAACAGCTGGGAAGAATTGCTAGTCTGCCGAAAGTAATGAGAGGTAATGATATCAAAGAAGTATGGTGGCTTGTTTGGTATTCATGTTTTGGCGCATATCATTCCCACATACAGCCGAGCCTCAAAAACACTTCTTTTACAGTCATAACTTTTGTTGAACATTTATTTAGTATTATAGTGTCAGAATTTTCACAGTAGATTTAATAAAAAATCACATTGTAGGCGTCTAATTGCAACCCGTCTTGCTCCGCATTTTACTCTTAATTGTTGAAGTGTTGGCATGCAGTTTCTAGGGAGACTTTCAGTCAGACATTTTCGGAAAGTTCATTCTTCGCTTAAGAACATGATATTTTCCACCACTAAAACGTCGACAAGTGTCCACCTGTTTAGCTTATTCTCATTAACGTCTTCGCAGTAATAAACACCTGTGAAATTTAGGTTACTGAAAGCTTAAAAAATATCCGTAACGTGTTAGTTATTTCATTTTATTGGTGCTACATACATTTCACTCTACTCTATCATTATATTGTTCGAATGTTTCGTAACTAGACAGAATTAAATGTGAAACGAAAAACAGGTACACATTCAAATGAAATAATGAATAACGAGTAAAAAATAATAGGTCATATCTTATCGAAAACATTGAGTAAAAATAGAGAGTGAAACAATTCCAAACTTCATGTATGAATTATTTCCTATTGCGCAAAGGAATAGAAACATGCAATATTGAGCTAAGCACTTTTTTAACTTGGATATATAAAATGCCGACCCAAGTTCTTCGTTAAATTTTCGAATGCTATCAAAGTTCGTACCAGTAACACAAGCCGTTGCAACGAATTCGTACTCGTGCAATCGGACTTTTGCACCGATGGACTCTCTCGTTGTCGTCTGCAATGAAGAAACTGACCCTCTGTTACAAAGAACTTACTTCAGATTCGTCACACTGCAAGACATTCAGCAGTTTATGTCCAGAAAGCATGTAGAACTGGAGATAGAGAATAGGTTCAGATGTTAATTGAGCCTATTCGAACAAAGTACAAATTCTTCATTTTGTTAGGGCTCATTTTCATGAATATTCAGTAGCATAGAGTATGTTGTAAATCTCGTAGAGCAAAAATTTTTTACTTTTTTTCACGTGGTCGATAACTTCTGTTTAAGAGCAATCTGTTTAATGACGATACAGTTGTGGAATGTAAATGGTTTTCCGTGCTGAAAGTGCCAAGGTAAACTTGAATTCAAATGCACCCATTTTCATTGGTTGCGTTGAAAACAGCTCAACCGTGAACCAAGAGCAATAGTCTAAGTCATGAACATTTGAATAGTTATGTGTGTTTCTCATAACATAAGCAAAAATGTGATTGTAGCACGAGAGCGACAAAGCACCTCTTAACATCACCTTCTATGAAGCTGCAGAACTTGTGGAATAATTACATTATTTCTACATTAATTAAGAGAATTGCATTAAGTTTCTCAGTTAAACATGACTCAAACTTGAACGTCATTCCTGCTTTTTAGCAAAAACTTTGGCAGTAGGTTTAGGTCAGGTAATTTTATGGTGATGAGAAATACAAACGCCACATTTTGTCGTGTTCAAATGCCCACACTTTAGGAACAGAGAATTCACAGTTCGTGCAAAATTCAGATTTCGAGAACATTTTGTAATTCGCGTTTGAAGTTTCATTAGATGTTTTATTTTGTAAACAGTCGATCATTATTAGAAAGTCTGAAATAAAAAATTTCTCTCGTTTGGTTCGAGTGATATAAATACCTACTCAACAACTCAAAAAGGTATTGTTACGTTCAAATATTAGTTAATACTGTTCTTCAGTTCCTCAAAAAATTCCCTTAAGCCGTGTGCGGGTACTGGAAGGGTAAGTGGGAGGTCATATCGTTCTTGAAATTCAGATCTTAAAAATTTTTTACTGAATTAAAGGAATGGTGAGGAAGCGCTGAGTGATCACTGAATCATGTAGAGTGAACTATGTTCAGCAGCAGTTTTGCATCACCGAGGCAATTTTACATCACGGAGAGTTCATCGCTTAGGTAATTTTGCATCACGGACGGTCCATCACTGAGGGAATTTGCATCACTGAATGTCCATCACGGAGGCAATTTTGCACCACGGAATGTCCATCACGGAGGCAATTTTGCACCACGGAAAGTTCATCGTTGAGGCAATTTTACATCATCGAAGCCCTAACACAAACGCAGTTATGAGTATCAAAATTAGATACTATGTTTCAATGTTTGTAATGTTGCAAATCCATCACACGTGAGCTGTTTTAGCTACAGAGGTTTGATATATCATTTTGATAATGCCACACTTTTTATGGAATGTAAAGTCAAGCCTTCAGCTCAAATAGCAAATCGGTTTATTCTTTCATTCGACTTTATTCAATAATATCAAAAAAAGCTTTGATGATGGGATGGCAACCCTTTGGCCGTAAAACAGTAATAGTTTCATCATGAAAGTAATTCCACTATGTTAAAAAGTTCATGGAGCTTCTTCGAAGGTTAAAAAAGATTATCCAGACTCAGTACTTAGACCCTGCTCGTCTTTTTAATCCATTTCTCCCTGCAGTAAAATTCTGGTGGAACTTATCTAATATCCGCCAATCAGCACAAAAATAAGCTCGTAAAAAACACGGAGTACATCCTTCATTTCCAAATAAGTCCTCCACAACGGTTACTCGAAAACAATCTACGGCGAAAAGTAAAAATTCTGTGTAAAAAGATAGACGGTTTCCTGTCGTATCATGATTATACCAAACCAGAATATCTGGAGACAGACAAAAAACGAAATTCTATCGCTTTGCTCACTTTAAAGTCTCGTCAAAAGTGAAGCTCGCGTGTGAATGTGTCCGGTGACCGTTCCCATCTGTGCCCACGGCCCGCGCCGCACCCGACACAAAGAGAATTGCTTAACAAGCTCCCACTTCCTCGTCTCAGGATTTTTAACCATGAAATCTTCGCAGAAATAGCAGCAGCTCTTAGCAGTGGCGAATGAACTCTATTAGTTTCCAGTGGCGAATGCACTCTATTAGTTTGCAGTGATGAATGAAATTTATTAGTTTCCAGTGGCGAATGAACTCTATTAGTTTGCAGTGGCGAATGAACTCTATTAGTTTGCGC
>JACJUY010000729.1:0-34076 GCA_014220935.1 Platorchestia sp. MABIK | reverse complement strand
CTCTATTAGTTTCCAGTGGCGAATGAACTCTATTAGTTTGCAGTGGCGAATGAACTCTATTAGTTTGCGCGAATGAACTCTATAAGTTTACAGTGATGAATGAAATCTATTAGTTTGTCGTGACGAATGAAATCTGTTCATTTGCAGAGGCGAATGAAATCTATAAGTTTGTTGAAATGAATGAAATCTATTAGTTTATTCTGAGGAATGAAACTTTTTAGAATGTAACTGAAGCTTAGTACTAATGTTTCCTTCGGTTTTAGTTATTTTCTTACCGTTATTTCAATGTTAGGTACACTTGGGAATAAAAGAATGGTTCTATTCTTTTAACCGATTGAACAGTTCATCAGTGAGGGACAGACGTATGAGAATATGAACTACAGAAAAATTAATTCTATGGAATGACTCCATGATTTCTGGAGAACAGAGACCTAAATATGTAAATAAGTCAGAAGACTTCCTATTGAAATGTCATTCCTCAAAAATCCACTCCTCCAGTACAAGGGGAAAATGCCTGCCTGTGTCATCAGAAAAATTAATACAATATTAAATACCATTAATTTAAAAATTGTTAAAATTGTTTCAAACGCCCCGTTGACTTTTCATTTCACAGCTGGAAAATTTAAACACGGCCCACTGGTGGGTCGTATCGCGAGCAAAGTTAATGTGAGTATAGTTGGTGCGTTCACAAGGTGATCAACCTCTATAATTATTCACACTGGAATGAAAATGATCAAAACCTTTCTGTAGAAATTCAGAGTACAAAAAATTTGCTAGTTCACGCAACTGATTGTTAACAATTTTCATGAAAAGCATGATGTTAGGTTTTAGTGTCATGAGTATTTTGCTCTGTAGAAAAACTAGATCTCTGAGTGAAACTTTTAAAATTATCTTTGATGAGGTTCATTCCTGTTCACTCTTTTTGCGCAATTGAACCTTTACGTCGATTGCCCTGCAATTTTATTTCCAATTAAAAAGAAAAATAAATTCAGCTATTATGGGAAATTTCGTCTTTCAACTATATAAACTTTCAGCGAGATGAAAAAATCGTCTGACAAAACAATGATCGGGACATTAGCAAGGAGAAATAGGTATAGAGACATTGAACTGAAAGACACAAGTAGAAAGGTTATTTAAAAACAATGATATACAATTAGGCACATTTATAGAGATAGTCGAAAGGAGTTTCTGTTTTTCTTTTACATAAAATGAATCTGCTAAAAGGGAAGTATGACATTTTAGGGTTAAAGTGGAAGAATTTCAAGTACGTGAATAGTGATAAAGAAGCTTTTGAATTTTTCTGAATCAAAAATCGAACAGGTTCTAAGAGGACGGAACAAGCTCCATCAGTTCCAAACTTATAGATGAGACATTTGTGATACAATATACAAAACGAGTTATTCAATACATTGAACAGTGATTCTGTCCCAGGCTTTTGTGCCACGGCTTCAAAATACACTTAATGGGATTTTGACTCGGGCTTTAAAATACCTTTACTGGGATTTTGACTCGGGCTTCTGTGCCACGGCTTCAAAATACACTTAATGGGATTTTGACTCGGGCTTTAAAATACCTTTACTGGGATTTTGACTCGGGCTTCTGTGCCACGNTACCACGGCTTCAAAATACACTTACTGGGATTTTGACTCGGGCTTTAAAATACCTTTACTGAGATTGTGTCTCGGGCTTCTATGCCACGGCTTCAAAATACACTTACTGGGATTTTGACTCGGGCTTCTGTGCCACGGCTTCAAAATACACTTACTGGGATCTTGACTCGGGCTTTAAAATACCTTTACTGAGATTGTGTCTCGGGCTTCTATGCCACGGCTTCAAAATACACTTACTGGGATTTTGACTCGGGCTTTAAAATACCTTTACTGAGATTGTGTCTCGGGCTTCTATGCCACGGCTTCAAAATACACTTACTGGGATTTTGACTCGGGCTTTAAAATACCTTTACTGAGATTGTGTCTCGGGCTTCTGTGCCACGGCTTCAAAATATACTTAATGGGATTTTGACTAGGACGTTTATGCCTTGGGTTCAAAATACGTTTATTGGGATTGTGTCTCGGGTTTCAATATACACTTACCGGGATTTTGTCTCGGGCTTATGTACCTTGGGTTCAAAACATATTTACTAGGATTTTGTCTCGGTCTTCTATGCTATGGCTTCAAAATCCACTCACTAGTCTAGCATTTGGCGCAGTTAATTAGAGGTGAAAGAACATCCCCTCGGGATGCGGAGTGCAGAAGCAGGAGATCCACTTGAGCACGCCGGCCTCAGTGACCAAAACAATTGTAGAAGCACAAAGAGCCCTCTGTTCTCGTCTGTATTCTCCCACAGAGCCTGTTTTTAATCCCTCCGAGTTATACGATAGGCTAGAGAGAGAGAAAGAGAGAAGCGAACGGAGTGCATGTGACGGTTCCTCGGGACCAGCGAAGGAGTGTACAGGAAGAAAGAAAGAAAGAAAGAAAGAAGCGAATAGTGCATGCGACGGAGTGCAGCAAAGGAGTGTAAGAAAGATAGAAAGAGAGAAGTGACGGAGTGCATGCAACGGTTCCTCAGGACCAGCAATTGAGTGTAAAGAAAAATGAAAGAAAGAGAGGGAGCGAACGGAGTGCAACAAAGCAGTGTAGAGAAAGAAAGACAAAGAGAAGCGAACGGAGTGCAGCGAAGGAGTGTAGAGAGAGGTGAAAGAAAGAGAGAAGCGACCGGAGTGCAGCGAAGGCGTGTAGAGAAAGATGAAAGAGAGAGAGAAGCGAACGAAGTGAAGTAAAGGAATGTAGAGAAAGAAAGAGAGAGAGAAGCGACCGGAGTGCAGCGGCGGAGTGCGGATGTGCCCGCACAGCGAATGCTCGCTCCGCCTTCAGCGTCCAATTGTCTCACAACGAATGCTTGCAGCAAAACGCCCAAAAAACTAACGAGAGGAAACTATTCATCAAGATGCACGCCAAATCAGGGACCTGCAACGGTTCAGATCGTTTTCCTGTGAGTGAAGAAAGCAGTTTTTCGCAACGCAACACTCGTGGGACCGAAATTTTTGCTTGAACGTGTTGTGAATAGCAATACGTTTGGTATTCAATGGAGTTATTTTCGATTTTTTTTTGGCCTGCCTGTTGTTATTGAGTTGTTCCCAGCGGTGGAAGGTTATTGCGTACCGTGATATATCTAAACTTGAATACCAGAAACTAATGAACTAATGATATTTTTGTGTACCTGTGTCAAATTTGATCTTGAAGTGAATTAGTTCGATATGTTACTTAATAATTCGATATGATAGTAAGCTAATGTCATTAAAGGTAAAGCAACTCAACTTCGATAAAAAGGACGAGCATTCAAATTATGAACAGAAGAAAGTACCATAGATGTTCTTTCGAGTGTTAGCAAATACTACTACAATATTTAAGTCTTAACTAATTTAACTATTTTTCTGTACGTAGTGACAATGTTTTTTATTCATTACTAAAAAATAACTTGCCTTTTGTGAAAGTTACATCTAAAGAATGACTTTTGTGAGTAGTGAAAACTTCTTAATTTTACTCATGAGAATCCACAGTACGCTGTACATTTTCCCCAGACCGACAGGCTGATAGGCATTATACTGTATGTCAGATTCACGATCATGTTAAGGCAATATTTTATAATTCACCTTAAAATTAAGCCCATGGCAATCTATACATTCAATTCTTCGCATAAATGATCCTTAAACGTAAAATAAAACATGTTCCTGATTTATGAGAAGCTTTCGAGGCGCTTAATCATGGGTATGGTAAGCGCACATTTTTTCATTTTGTTTTTTATTTTTTTAATGGCATTTTACTCATGCTCAGTGTGCATCAAGCCAGAGATGCCAATTTAAACTCAACAAAGTGCTCATGGATTCCCTTCATGCCAATGGCGAGTTCTCATTTGTAACTTAATGCACGAGATCGTTCGTCTGAAAAAGCACCTTTATGGTTATTATTGTTATGGTTGTAACGATTGTAAATTGGTATGGTTGTAAATTGTTATGGTTTTAAATTGTTATGGTTGTAAATTGTTATGGTTGTAAATTGTTATGGTTATAAATTGTTATGGTTGTAACGATTGTAAATTGTTATGGTTGTAACGATTGTAAATTGTTATGGTTGTAAATTGTTATGGTTATAATTGTTATGGTTGTAACGATTGTAAATTGTTGTGGTTGTAAATTGTAATGGTTATAAATTGTTATGGTTGTAACGATTCTGAATTCTTCGACGAGACCAACCGGTATTGCTTCGTCATTGTGAAAATCCAACCCTTGCCTGCTAAACGAATATTGTATCTAGATTGTTTCTATGCTCATCCCTCATATTCATCATATTCTTTCTTAATACTTCCAAATGCAATTATCTATAAATGTTATCACTTACACATATATCATAGAGCCTTCCATAATGTTCAATTTTAGTTACTATCATTATACAACAGTTTGATATTTATCTAAAGACCAATGTGATCATTCAGTCACGACTGACAGCTTCAACATCCATCATGTGTTGACAAGAAGCTCGAAGACAAAAGTAATCTGCTATATTGCAGAGGTAATTTTTGTTGCTGAAGTATTTGTTAAGTGAGGTCGGGGAATGGAAGAAATAAGAAGAAAGTTGCGTGATATCTTCTCACACATTATTAACTCAAGAATTAAGCGCATTAACATAATAATATTGGCTGACGACGAGAGGTTTATTTTTGAACTCTGTAGTTTGTAGTAGTAAGAGCTTTTAGTTCGAATTTTCATAGTTTTATTTAGTATGTACGCACTACCTGTATCTAAGCTATAACCCTATCAAACACATGTACACGTCATGTATGTGGCTGAAAAAAGTATTCTAAAAATTGTGTAGTTTGTGGTAGTAAGAGCTTTTAGTTCGAATTTTCATAGTTTTATTCAGTTTGCACGCAATAACTGTGGGCTGCAACCCTACCAAGCACATATACACGTACGGGGCTAAAAAGCGGTAGCGGAAAATATCATCAAAAGCCTTCAAATAGTACAGATACTAAATGAAAACTTGCAATGGTGTCCCGGAGAACTTGAATGCCTGACTAAATGTTGCAAGAGGTTAATACGAATCAAAATACATGGGGTCAGTCATGTTTAGAAAGCCGTCACACAACTCACACCACCAATCTCAACTCTATAGACCCAGACTATGTCACAAACATCTTTTTCCAATTGTTAAGTCACTGACGAACATGAAGCTAGTTGGCCTTCTGAAGTCTACACCAGAGATACCATATTGTCTGTTTTTGGTCTTCTGAAGTCTGCACCAGGGTTACCAGATTGTCTTTTTTGGTCTTCTGAAGTGTGCACCAGGGTCACCAGATTTTATTTTTTGTCATAATCTCCAAGTTTGGGCATCCTAATAAAATTTGGCTATGAAGACCAATCCGGTATCTGACATTAGTGCATAGTTTCTACATGCCTAGAGGTCTTTGTGGTAAAATTTCATTTGAAATAAAAACAGGCTATAGGATTTTGGTGAGGAGAAAGGCCAATCAGACAACTCTAATCTGCACTGAGCGATGGTTCATGTGGCCAACCCATTACGAGCTCAAGAAACAACTTACAGGACCTAGTTAGTTTCTTTGGGCAAGACGAGTTCACCAAAACACAAGTGGTATGTCTCCGACACACGAGCTTCAGTAAGATGAGTTGATTGGGTTGTTTTGCTCAACTTGTCCTTCCGTTAACCTTGCTTGCTGTTGCAACTTGTCGCAGTCCTTCACGTACAGCACAGGCTTATGACCTCTGTCATTTCTTCAATGGGCGTCTTGAGCCAACGTGTTTACGTTCCTTAACGAATCCAATGTCCTCTAATGATCCTGATGTATAAGCGTCATTAGGAGTGGAAGAAACTAGAGTAAACCATGTTCATTTTACGAGTACACGCTCGCATGATATGAACCACCACGATGCTTTAATGAAAGGCCAACTTTACATTCTGTTCCCGAAGCTGTTAATATCCAAAGCCAAATAGGGAGCATTCTTTAGGGGTTTGAGTTCAAAGCATCCAAGACGAAAAGAATTTGAGAGAATTAAACTGATCGTATCCAATTGTATCGATGATACCAAGACACGTTACGAAATACTGTAGTTCCTCAGTGACTGTGCAGAATCTCCACCAACCATCAGTTCTAAACAAACTACAGTAGAACAAATATCTGACGAGAATTGTGCAGTATGTCATTGTTGTAGAATAGAACTAAGAGTCAACTAACAGGAAGAGTTTAAATCATTTTTTCCTTCAATTCTCAAGAGGGATCGCACCCAGCAATCATCCGACTCGCCCAATAGCCATTTACTGTGAATCAGCCGCTGTTGTGTCTGAGGAAACCGTATTTATGTTTGAGAAAAGCAGGCTTTAGCTTCGCAATGTAGGATGGTCAGTCAACACAAGGTCAATTTAATCACCAGCGAGGGTCACGAACCTCAGAACTATTTATTCATGAGGCTTAGTGAAAAAAGAGGTTTGTGCCATCGTTACATAACTTAAGGGTTTTTAAGTAGTCTATGTTGCGTGATTGAGCTTTAGTGAAGTCGTTAAAATGTATCTTGAACTTGTAATTAGAACTTGGGTTGTGTTAGTTCAGGCTCATTTGAACAAGCTGAGTATTTTTCTAGCATGAAGTTCTGTAAAAATAGCAAAAAATTATTGTCTCTCGTTCCTGACGGGTGATTTTTCGTTAGATTTTAGAGGCAAGCTAATGCGTCCAAGACTAAGAAACAACTAACTAATTCCTACAAAACTTTTGTGTTTACTAAGAACGCATGTTTTAGTTATCTTATTCACTTATTCTTCCAGGAAACAGAAGAGTTCAAAATATTTGCCCTGAAGTCTTGAACATAACTTTGAATGCTAATTTTTCTCATAGTTTGCTCATAATGAAAATAAAAAACATTAACCCAATACAAAATGTAAGCTGATATGCTCAAGGTTTGAAAACACCCGCCACGCGTTGTTTATGCACTATTTTTCTGAGGGTAATGTGACACTGAAGAAAAAGGAAGAAACCTACAGCTTGTAGACGGCGAGTGTGTCGGATCTGAGGGTGAAGATCATCTTGCAGATCCCTAAATCGTGAGACCAGAAACAAGAGGCGAAACCAGTTTGGGCGCGAGAGGGCAAGCGAGGACTAGCTGAGGTCAGCCATACTGCAGGAAAACCGGTTTGTGAGGGAGAGCCGGCTGCGCACTCTTTGCGGGTGCCCAATCTCATGCGAGTTGCTGCAGAAAGACGACACTTGCCTTTAACACTTTGACCGCAACTGGTTAAACTTAAGTTCAATATTCAACTCAAATTTGAAGTCAATTGTGGTAAGCAATTTTGAAAATAGCAAGCATTAACTGGACCGGGCCTCCATTTAGCCTTAATTATTTATGAAAATTGAGTTTATTGGTCAGCAGCATTATGAAAATCCTCTTCGTGGCCACCGGTGGCGCACGTTGTAGTTTAAGTGCTAATTGACCTCTCCCTGTCTCTACTGTGTTATGATCAATATGATTTGACAGAGGATTGCGGACGATGCCTTAAATTATAATGAGAGACTACACAAAATGAAGCAATGTTTTTTGTGCTAAAACGCTCGATTGGTGCCCGCAGCAATCGTTTGTGAGAGGCACTGAGTGGCGTCACTTGAAGTCTCGGAAATAAGAAATTACTTCACATGATCCATAATAAGACAACAGTAGAATTTTGTACTTCAGCTAAGTGTTGTAGTAAGACTAAGTGTACAGTGTGACGAGTATATCGTGTTGTGAAAAATTGATTAAAATCAACTAGATTTATTGAAGTAATACAGTACAAAATTCAGAAAACTATGAACCCTAAAAACTGCGCAAACCATGAGCCATAGAAACATTTCAAAAGAAGATGTTTCAAAATACGTTTTAAAAGGAAAAATAGAATTTAAATGCTTATTTAGAGTTAGATATTACACGTTTAATGATATCAGCAGGAATTGCAGAACCTATGGCTAGAGGAAGCATTTGACGGCAAAATTTGGCCGACTGAAATTTCGTGTAATTCGAAAGCAAAGGGTTCATGAACGAGTATGAATATGTTGTTGCATCAAAAGAGTACGTTATTTCGTACGTTATTTTTGCGTGAATATTGATAACTGTATTAAATTCCGTCCCTGAAATCGCCGACATAATTTCGATGTAAAATTCAACAGAATTTTAACAGGGATCGACCCATCTGAATAATTCGAAGGGTAATTCACTTGAGCTTCTCTATGACCTCACCTATGCCTTCTGTTTGGCAAACCTTATCGTCAGCGGTTACGTCGCCATCTCTAAAGCATTAACAATTCTATATGAAATTAATTCTATATCATTAATATTCTGATAATATTTTTTAATTAAAACTAGTCACATACCAAAATATTTCAGAGCATAATGGCATTTACTCTTAAACGCACTGTGATCTGACTAGTGTAAATCAAAAAGTATCATCAGTATATTAATTATCTAGAATTTTCCACAATAGTCGCAATTACATCTGCATTAGCAACACTAAGCTACCGTAGGAGATTTTTAGTGATAATTTAAACCGTTGATTTCGTCTATTGTGACTTGGAACTACCTCAGAGTATATTTGGAGTGGCAAAATACCTATTGGGAAATTTGTATTTTTCCTATTCTTTATAATTTTTATTGGATAGACAACCATTTTGATTTTGCTTGAAAAATTTGACGCACAAAGTAAGGAACCTCTTCCTTAACATGAGATTAGTGCACAAATTTAAACAGTGCAACCCTGTATCGAAATGTTTTTTCTGCAGCCACTTCTAAAGCTAAAAATAATTATAATCGGAGTGTGAAACACACTTCGTGAAACTTAAGAATCAGCCTCTTTACTTTGTGCGTCAAATATTTCAACTAAAATCAAAATGATTGTCCATTTTGTGAGGCATGTAAGAGAGAAGCATGATTTATGAAAAATATTTGTTTTAAATATTTCCTGAAAGTTTCACACAACAGAGAACATCAAAATGCAACCACGTTTTGAATTTATTTCCCAGCTATACACACAAAGTAAAATGGTTCTAATTTCTGCTCAGGCATTACTCGTAAATTTCTTTTCAGTCTGAAATGTATTGTGTTCGCTTTTTAATTTCTAATATTAGTATAAAAGGAACATGTATGCCTTACTATCTCTAGTTATAGCGTAAGTAAAATAATCTGAATTTGTAGGCAGATATCACTAGTAAAATTTGGTGCACTCATAGCATATTGGGTTCATTTGTTTATTCTTTAAGATTAGCAGAATTCGAACAAGTATATATTACTAACTCTAATTACATACAGAGTAAAATTGATCCAATTCGCGAGCAGACATCACTCTTGAATTTTGGCGCAATCTTTTTCATTTTTTGCTTATTTTTTAGTCTTTAACATTAGTACATTTTTAACGTGTATTTACCATTAGCCACTTTGAGATACTCAGTAAAATTGGTCGAATTCGCGAGCAGACTTCACTGTTGAATTTTGGCGCACGCTCTAGCATATTGCGCTCATTTTTTAGCCTTTAATATCGGTACCAAATGAACACAAATCATACCGGGCACACGCACAAGTGGCCTCAAGGGGCCTCTCAACTCAGGACTCACGTTACACATCCTGCGATGTTTTGAAGGAACCATTCACGAAGGAGCACGAAGTGCATGCCTCGGAAACCGTTTGATATTTGCGTCTTATTCAATTAACTAAAACTGCGCCAGACCTCGCATGAAAGTGCAAAATTTGAGCTGCTTCACAAGTAAACTCGTGGTGGGCGGAGTTGTTTACAAGATGTCTGGCAGTAACATCACGTGTTAAGTGTTAGAGATTTTAAAAATGTTCTCAACCGCAAAGCAACCACACCACAATTACAACAACCACTTCCGCATTCAAGAATGTACGATCATTCGACTCAGTTTTTAGTTCTTGGAAATGTGAATTGCAAGATATTTTTCGTGTAAAATTTACATCTGAAAAACAAGTTAGATACCCTCTCAGCTGATGGGCTTAGACACTACATAGATATAAATTTAACAGAGGCTTTTGAAGAAAGGGTAAAAATTAAACATTTAGTTTATTAAGATGAATATATTTAATTACACCTCCAAAGACGAACACGGACGCCCTGATAGTGTGTTGAATAAAAGAACATTGACGAAAACATAAAAAGGAATAACATATCAGCACCAATAAACGTCGCAAGGATGATAGTCTTGAATTACTTTTTTTACGTCAGATTTTAGCCAGGATGACCGATTTGTGAACATATTCCAAACTCATTGGTCATTTTGGTTAAATTTATAGTCATTATAGTTGACCGATTCATGAACACATGCCAAGCTCATTTGTCATTACAATTGAAATTATAGTCACTATAGTTGACCGATTCATGAACAAATGCCAAGCTCATTGGTCATTACAATTGAAATTATAGTCATTATAGTTGACCGATTCATGAACATATGCCAAGCTCATTAGTCATTACAATTGAAATTATAGTCATTATAGTTGACCGATTCATGAACAAATGCCAAGCTCATTGGTCATTACAATTGAAATTATAGTCATTATAGTTGACCGATTCATGAACATATGCCAAGCTCATTGGTCATTATAGTTGAATTTTTAGTCATTATAATTGACCGATTCATGAACATATGCCAAGCTCATTGGTCATTATAGTTGAATTTTTAGTCATTATAGTTGACCGATTCATGAACATATGCCAAGCTCATTGGTCATTATAGTTGAATTTTTAGTCATTATAGTTGACCGATTCATGAACATATGCCAAGCTCACTGGTCATTATAGTTGAATTTTTAGTTCAAAGTATCCAAGCCTTCAGGAATTTGACTAAAAAATGGCCAATCTGGCAACATAACGCTAAGGCCTATGCGTTAGGCTTTCCTACGCCTTAGACTCTCCTACGCCTTAGCGTTAGGCTGTCAGATTGACATTTTTGATTTAGGCAATAATTTGGGTAATACAAATTTTGGATGAAAAATAGAGGAAAACAATGACATGAGTTCGCAATATTCTCTCAAAATTCATCTTTATGTATAATGTGACACCTTTCGAATTTGAATAAATCAACTTGCCATTCTTAAACGGTGCCTGAAGCAAAGGGTGATTAGGAGATTTATAAAACTAATTTCATGCAAAGGTTGATTTTAGAAGGCGCATACTACGTAGAAATTTCCTTTTGCAATTCACGCGTTGTGTGAAAATAGATAAGCCAAGTTGAGGAAATTCAAGCCTTCCGAAGTTGAGCATGTTCTCCTTTGACCTGGAAAATTTCCATTGAAATAATTGAAAAAAATGGTTCGAAACTCCTGAATAATCAAGACTGTAAATTGCTTGTTATAATTAGTCCTCACATCGAGAGTTACTAGGCCTCCTGTGAAAGACCTACAAGAATAGTCACTTTCTGGTTCATTTAAAATGCCTAGTTTTGACTGAGTGAAAAAGAGGCTGTTTGGACTCAATTGGAATAGACATATTGGAATCGATTTCTTAGCGACTCTCGACTGGCCCCCGAAAAAAAATTTGAACCAAATTGAAATGATCTTAGTAGCACAAAAGCGTAAAAGGTAATTATTAAAGAGCGTCCTTCATTATCATTTCCATATTTTAGTCTTCAGGCACTAATTTTCATTAGCTGGCGATAGCTAGATTCACGGTTATAATTTTTATGAATTAACCAACCGAACCTATTCCAACCGATTTTTAGCTTACCTAGTCCTTCTGAACCCAACCTATTCGAACCTAACCTGTCCTAGCCTATTCCACCATAACCAATCCTTAGCTAACCCAGCTTATCCTTGCGTTACTTACGGATCTCAAATGAGCATCATAGTAACATATCGAGAGTCAACCGTAATCATGATCTTACTCTAAGCTCAAATTCTCTCCTAATTTTATGTAATTAGAGACAACGTAATACTAGAAGGAATAGCACTAGTACTGTTATAAATTTTTAGCAATACTTTCCTTTTACTAAAAAAAATTTTAAGTTCAGGATACACTGAGGCCGGTTTCATCTCTCGATATTCATAAAATTATAAAAAACCGATTTCAATTTAAATACAAATTACCCTTTTTCTGCACCACGTGCCAGATATGGCACAAATCAAATTTCAAAAAATACTGAATTACAAAAAAATGATTTACTACACGACATTTTTATGTAATGCAGCCATCACTGTTTTGCAGACATTTTACTTTGTTAATGGAAGTACTTTTTCTACACACACCTCAAGCTTCATATTAGAGCACTTTTCAGAGGAAAAGCTTTTCATTCCCAATTTTAAATGGAGCAGGAAAGGGTTAACACATTGACTGCTGTACACGGTAGAGGAAACAAGGTAGGTTCAAACCAGTCTTTTTTTCGTTGACGGTGTGGTTTTGCTGACGTCACTGCGACGAACCAATAGCAGCTCTCATATTGCATCTGGTAGCACTGCTACCCCCAAATCTGGCTTCACTATTGGCCTAACGACATTGCGTTTTGGTGGCGTCATAAAGTTGATTTGAAATAAAGCCTTTCTGGCTAGCCGAACAAGAGGAGGTGTATTTCTCCCATAGAAATGACCTTACCTTGTTTCCTCTACTGTGCTGCTGTACGACCCACCGGTGGGTCGTGTTTAAGTTTTTCTTTCTGCGAAACGACCCATCGATGGGTCGTTCGAAAAATTTTTAACAATCTTTAAAAATAATGGTATTTAATTGACCCAGTTACTGTTCGGTATTTATAAAATAATTAACAACTTTTAAATTTTAATTTGAGTTGAATTCTGAACTTCAGTTTAGCCCATCGCAGTCAAAGTGTTGAATTTTAGATGTGGAAAAGTGACTTGGTTTCGACGAGATTCAGTGAAACAGAACCCATCACTGAGTTACTGTTTGGTATTTATAAAATTTCTAGCAACTTATGAAATCAAATTTCAGTTGAATTCTGAACTTCAGTTTAACCCATCTCAGTCAATGCGTTAAAATTTAGCTGCGGAAAAAGTGACTTGGTTTCGACGATACACAACGAAACATAACCCATCACTGACGCCCACCTCAACTCCTCACAAAGGAGGAGTCACTCTAGTGTCTTCCACCGTAGCCTGGCTACGGCAGATCAGAGGCTTGCGTCGGTTAGAAGGAAATGACACGGCACATCCCACATCTTTTTATCATCATTTCCTCGCATCTCAAAGCTGTTGTGCGCACCCGTCAGCGCCTTCACACCAAGCACCTCGAGCTAACGGTCCATCAATTCCGCTCAATGAACTTCAACGCTAAATACTCCAGAGTTTTTAGAAAGCTTAGAGTACTCCAAGCTCACAGTTTTTGGAAGCTGCCATCTAGAATTTTGAAGCATCTAGAATAAAACTCCCTCGTACAAATTTGAAGTCGCGGACAAAAACTGTGCGATTACCAAAATTCGCAATGAAATTTTAACCCGCCATTTTAACTGGGCCATGAACATACCTACTCCCATTGCAGGACTTGATCACATAACTCACTTGATTCGCTACTCCGCATAAATGATTTGATTTTCAAGGCTCCATGCCGAGCGTTTTAGCCTCATGTAAGGTCCGAAACAATGAAAACCACCTCGATCCTACGTCTCGGATCGCGCGGCACTCGAGACGGGCGATTCAACTCCCTTTCACAAGAAATGAATCATGGAGTTTCAAAAGGGGAACAGTTCAACTTGTGTTGTCTTGTACTCCATCGGCATTCCGGAGAGAGCAAGCCGAAGGTTGTAGTGTTCATCAGAGAGCACTAGCATAGGCTAAAGGTATCGCATGCCTCTTTTGCATACGTGAGACCTGCAGCGGCCTGGTGACCTGAACCTCTGACCTGGCTGATCCCAATCAGGCCGCATGGCCTGGATAGGTCCCTCTGTTTGGCCTGCATGGGTCCTTAATTCCCTTTAAATGCTTAACTTTGTCAGCTTCTGATTATATGTACTCTTCGTGGGGACTTTCGATTGCCCCGCATACCAGCGTAGGTCTCTAGCTCTACACATCTCGTGTATATGTGGCACCATCGTGTGTGGTGCCATGAGCACCTCCTGGAGGTGCTTAGTGCCATGTGCACCTCCTGGAGGTGCTTGGTGCCATGTGCACCTCCTGGAGGTGCTTGGTGCCATGTGCACCTCCTGGAGGTGCTTGGTACCATGTGCACCTCCTGGAGGTGCTTGGTGCCATGTGCACCTCCTGGAGGTGCTTGGTGCCATGTGTGCCTCCCGGAGGTGCTTGGTGCCATGTGCACCTCCTGGAAGTGTTTGGTGTCATGTGCACCTCCTGTGCACGGCGATATGCTCCGTTTGTTCTGAATACTTACGTATGTCTGTTTAAATTTCGTAGTTTAATCTGAATACTTTTGTTGGCATATTCATCTGTTGTGCATGTATAGGTTCGTTCATCCTTATAGGGATAGGGAAATGTTCTTTCGTCAAAACCATTCTGACTCAACGAATGACTGACGACAAAATCAACGAAAGAATGACGACAAAACCCTCTGACCCAACGACCGAAAATTCTAGAGTATCCCTTTTATTTGCCAGCGGTGAAATTGATATCCAGTTTAGCATTTACGAGCCGAGGAAGTTCACGTCATTACATTTCCCTCTGACCTTGACTCCAACATGCCATGGAGAGTGAGGGGGTACATAGCAGTTGTCTCTCAAATTAAGACGTCAGAGTACTCATCTCATTATATGACTCTGGCCTATAATTAAGCGCCTCACAGTGGCAGTGCCTTGAGTTTATCTATCATGTAAAATTAGCCCGTAACTAGCACCTCACAGTGGCAGTGCCTTTAGTACCTCACAGTGGCAGTGCCTTTAGTACCTCACAGTGGCAGTGCCTTTAGTACCTCACAGTGGCAGTGCCTTTAGTACCTCACAGTGGCAGTGCCTTTAGTACCTCACAGTGGCAGTGCCTTTAGTACATCCCAGTGGCAGTGCCTTTAGTACATCACAGCGGCAGTGCCTTTAGCGCCTCACAGTGGCAGTGCCTTTAGTACCTCACAGTGGCAGTGCCTTTAGTACCTCACAGCGGCAGTGCCTTTAGTACCTCACAGTGGCAGTGCCTTTAGCACATCACAGCGGCAGTGCCTTTAGCGCCTCACAGTGGCAGTGCCTTTAGTACCTCACAGCGGCAGTGCCTTTAGCGCCTCACAGGGGCAGTGCCTTTAGCGCCTCACAGTGGCAATGTCTTAAGTGCATTACAGTGGCAGCGCCTTTAGTGCCTCTCAATGGCAGTGCCTTTAGCGCCTCACAGCGGCATGCAGTGCCTTTGGCGCCTCACGGTGGCAGTGCCTTTAGCGCCTCACAGTGGCAATGTCTTAAGTGCATTACAGTGGCAGCGCTTTAGTGCCTCTCAATGGCACTAAACTGATATGGAAACCTTAAGTTTCCATATCAGTGGCAGTGCCTTAAATTTCTCTTTAAAAATATATACGTTACTAGACATCTAAGGCTCGCACCTGTGCCGGATTTACAATCAATTACGTCGTTGTGCCAGTACAGCTGGCAGCGTAAGTTCTCCTGAGTGGACTTGGCTACGCTACGTGCCACAGAGCGAAACGTAGCCATGGTGAGAAAACTCAAGTAGTCTTCTGTGACGTAAATGAATTAGAAAATTACACCTGCTGCTCCACGGTCTTATTCAACTCGGTAGTGCTGTAAATAGCGTGCAGTAATTCGTACACGAGCAACTCTAGAAATAAGAAAATTTGAAGGATTTTTAATCGGATGTAAATTTATTTTTACACCTAAGACACTTGCAAAATCTTGATAACATCAGCGAATCTTTTCCAGATAAGCCCCGCCACTAATGCAACACATAAGTTCACCCACTAGTAACTTTCGAAATTATGCACCTATCGACTTCAAATTACTCTCAAAAGAAATAATGTTTTAATCTTTCGTTTGAGAGTAATTTGAAGCTGATAGGTGCATTATTTCGAAAGTTACAAGTGGATGAACTGATGTGCTGCACTAGTGGAGGGGCTAATCTGGAAAAGATCCACATCAGCCTTACGCAATCTTAACTACGGTAAATATGCTACGACTCAACGCAAGAAATATGCTACGCAATATTAGCAGTTGGCAGCATCCCATTATCGCTTTTTCACCAAAGCATCTATAATTTTAACTGCCCTATCCAGAAGCTATACATGGGCGGCTAAAATCATTGATGTTCCGGCAAGAAAATTGGATTGGAGTGCTACGTAAAGTCCTATTCAAGTGTTTATTTATTGCTGAGAATTTAAATGCTAGTAATTTTTCTGCTAAGGGCAAAAAATAGTCACCTTTTTTATGTCTCGGCAAAGGAAGAAATGAAAAAGAAGGACCATTTATTTCCTAAAAAGTTGATTCATGAAATTTATTACAACACATTGGGTTTTAAAAATTTCTTAATATAAAGGTTCTTAATTGATAGCAAGTGAGATAAATCTTGATATTGAAAATTGAAGACGTTATTCAAAGTCGTTACACGAATAAATTATAAATTAATGTGGATTTTTTTAAATTAGCACCTCACAGTGGCAGTGCCTTTATTGCAGGGGTTCCAAATCATGGGTGCTTTGGGGGTGGGAGACGATATTCCAGGGTGTACGAGAAAAATCCAGGGAAAAAAAACCTAACAAGTGAGGACTAAATTGATGCCGACTCAAGACTTTGTCCCTGAGGATTCCTTCTGTTGTTTTAATCCCTACATTTTGCGCCGGATGAAGTGTCCTTAGAACCACAAATAATAAATATAGCGAAAATAGAAGGCCTGCCATGGATGTCCTAAATTGAGTTGTAAGACACGCCATTGTTAACTGATACTAAAAATGATAAAGGAGAATTCACTGCAGTATTTAATAATGAATAATTACTTTATTCTACTATTCTTCATAAGTAATTCTAGTCCAAGGAAAAGTTACTATCCAGTCTTAACGACGCGCTAAAATGACCTTATTCATGTTTTGCTGTTGCTCATGTGTGCAATGAGCTAATTTCAAAAATATTCTTCTATCAGTGAAAAAATTAAGAAGTTTGAGCTTTTTTAAACAAAAGTGAAGAACTGAGCATCTGGCAACTCTGTATGGCTGCCAGATGTTCATTGCCTAAATTTCAATCATCAAACCTCAAACTATAACTGCATTTCAGTTCATAAAAACAGCACACAGCGTAGCCATGTCGACAGTAGAACTCAAGCTTCCGGTGTACCTCCTTAATAACGTAAATTAGTTATTCAAAACTTAAACTTGTCGATTTCAGTCTGCAAAAACAACTGGCAGCATAGCCAACTCGACATAAGAAATCACGCTCCCGGCTCCACCTCTACATAAACGCAATTTTTTTAAATCCTGCCACCAGAAAGAAAAAAAATATTTTCAGTGAATGTACGTCGGACCGCCCTCAAGTAAATGCTACGAGCGCCGTAAAGTGTCGCTGCTCATTTTTTTTCTTTTGATCGGATCGCCAGGGCTGTTTACTGGCTCCCGCATTCAAGCACCTTTGACTCCGGAGAAAAGTTATAGGTGTGACCCCCTTAATTCTCGAGCCCAAAGAATGGAGTGCATCACAAACATTCTAACTAGCACGAATGATTTTTCGATTAGAGAATTTTACCCCATGAACTTCAGACGATGAACCTCTCAACCCTTACTTAAATTAAAAATACGTTCCAACCGTATTTTCGCCCTCATAAACTGTAAGTTGGAGCGTACGAGTCTTATTTTATGCGCGCCTTCTGACAGCGGGATACGATGAACTATGTTCCTAAATTCGCTCTCCCTGTTGAAGTATAATAGCGTGGATGTCTATAGTCACATCATACCTTAAAAGAAGTATGATATTTGGGTGGGGCTGGCTTTCGAGCATACCCCAGTAACGCTTTTATTCCGGACGCCATAATGATCCAACCAACTAAGTTGTTCGCTGTTAATTTTTTTTCGACGGCTGTACTTCTTTTCTTGTTTTCAAATTCCTTTGGCAAA
This sequence comes from Platorchestia sp. MABIK, assembly GCA_014220935.1. Classification (NCBI taxonomy): domain Eukaryota; kingdom Metazoa; phylum Arthropoda; class Malacostraca; order Amphipoda; family Talitridae; genus Platorchestia; species Platorchestia sp. MABIK. Next base: position 16,049 of record JACJUY010000729.1, on the reverse strand, counting down.
TTCATATTATTAGTATTTAAATATAAATACAATTAATTTTTGGCTCACCTATGGTAAAGATCTTTGTAATTGAGATAGCTTTTTTCAAAGATTGAGGAATGTTCATGCATGGTAAATTTTTTCCGCGACAGTCGCTGTTGTCGAGTTCTAGAAAATGTGGACTTAACATAATTGCTCAGAACTTATGGAGCGTACACTTTTTAATGACTTAATGCGCGTGGTGACCTGGGGTCATTTAAACTACTTTTTCAGAGCCTAGTGAGCAGCTAAATTATATAAGTCAGATCAAGATTAAACTAGATTAACGTTACGAGCACACTGACAAGCTTATACTTCAGTGACCGACCTCGTTAAATACAACACAACGAAAGCCAAAAAAAAAAAATAAAAAATGAAAAAATAAAAATACAAAAAATATAAATTCGTGTTTGCAAAATAAGTTTTAGATCTTACACGACCATTTTTTGACTGTAATCTCTGGTGCATCTCTCCATGGAGAATGAAATCCTCATGATATTCTGACGAGGATAGACACAGAGAGCGTAGTCTCAACCCTAAGAAGATTGAGGAAATGGTTGTCTGAGTCGAGCTCGGCATGCATGCTGGCCAACAAAAAAGTAATAAAGCGTACATTTGAAGTTAAGTTACACAAAAATACACTCGAAATGAAGATTTGCATTTTAAAATGATAGACCAAGGATCCCTTCATACGGAATGGACGTTTGTTTCAAGAAAAATTCTGTGCACTGAAAAAGAAGCTCGTCAGTGCACTTCGTCATGATGTCCTCTCGTCATGGACACGTTCCCTGCGTATTGAGCGATATGTGTACCAATCGGTAAATTGCTCATTCACGTACCGGTTTAAATAAATGATACTTCACCTCTTTTTTTACTTAAAAAAACTGGTATCATACGAGGAGAAATGTTATCGTGTAGTTGCATTTTTCATATTTCTTAGTCAGGATAAAAATGTATTCGAGCAGTAGGTCAACTTCCCTATTCTGCTACTTACAACCTAACCAAACAAACTGTTAACAACCACGGAAACGCAGTGAACGTGCTAAGTAGACACGTAAGTAGACTTATATAAGTAGACGAGAAGACGAGAAGTAGATAGGTAGACTTATCTACTCCGCTACGAGAAATATGTAGTTCATCCGCCCAATAAATCTGGCCCAGCAGGAGGCGCGGGTATGCAGCTCTGACCTTCGCGTGATCCCAGGAAAAATTAACTCGTTCATTATTATAATTGATTGAATGTGCCGTGAAATTAAGTGTTCATCTTGGGTTTAAATAGTCTCATGTACGCCGTCAGTGAGCTCATACGCCCTCATATATTCTTTAACTGTAGGTAGTTGGTCGAAGAGCCTTATTTTTACTTAATCATATCGAGCTCATATATGACAAATCTCTCCGGTGAAATTATTGTACCACTGGCACTCAAACACTCAAAAAACATCATAGCTCGACACCAAGTAGTTTGGGAATTGAAGTGGAATCGTTTAAAGATTTAATGAATTTTCTATTTGACCTTCAAAAAATCATAGCTTGAAGCCGAATAGTTTATTACTTGATGTTGAATCGCTTTATGAGTTACGTTGCTGAATTTTCTATCAGAACTTGATTGTGTACTAACGTTTCCGAAATGTTTCTCCCACAACCGAAAACCGCAACCTCACAGTCATCATTACCCATAACTGATGTTGCGGTTTTAGAAAAATCACCACCGATTGATTTATCACTCCCCCTGAGTTCGGTTTCGCATAACCATTTAACGTCATAATTTTTTAACTCATACAACCGTTATTACAAGCACCATCATTAAACTGGCACTAGCATCAGGCAGTCACCGATATCAGGATAAGCCACTCGGCAGGAGACTTCAAAGAACACATTGTGGAATAAATTTAACATGTAAACAACATATTGAGGCTATTTTCAAGAGAAGACAAGAGAAGACTGGGAGGCATTAAAGGGTTAAACATCTGGATTACCCAGCACTCAAGATAAGCAGGGAACTGCCACTAGACATAAAACTTCAAAGAACACATTAGGGAACAAATTTAACAAGAAATACAATATATTGAGGCTCTTTTCGAAAGAGGACTGAATAGTCCTGTTTAGATCTAAAGGGTTAAATATCAGGATTACGTGGGAGTCAAGATAAGGAGGCACTATTGGGAAAATAGTCCTGTGGAGATTTGAAGGGTTAATATTTTTGAAAGAGGAAAATGGTTCTGTAGGGACTATTCCTGTAGAGAGTGTATTGTAGGGACTGTATCCTAGGGATTGTATTGTATGGACTGTATGAATGGACTATTCCTGCAGGGACTGTATTGTAGGGACTGTAGAGAAAATGGTCCTGGGGGCGTTGTAGGGTAAACTGAACATCAGGATTACGTAGCAGTCATTCGCGGGCATGGCCGAAGTTCAAGCGGGAGCGTGGAGCAACTCTGCCTTACACAGAGAGTGCAGGCAACCTGATGCAATTACCCGCAAAGGGCAATCGCTATCTCGTGAAAGTTCCTCCTGCGCAAAAAAATATCGATTCTTGACTCCACCATTTGGTGGGACGATCGAGAGCTATTCCTGAGGGATCGACATACCTGTATCTTGTAACTATTAGTGGCGTCTTGGTTGGTAATTTTATGACTTCCTGTCCCGCTGCAGTACGAAGACCTGCCAGGGCAGGGCTGCTCAACCGGGGGTACATGTACCCCTAGGGGTACATTTAACATACTTCATATGTTAAAATATACCCTATATATTTACATACAACCGTATAAGTATATGTAATTGTTAATCATCGAGTGTATTTTTATTGTTTTTTAAGCCTTTAGCTGTGCTGGGGGTACACATGAAGCTACACAAATAAGCTAAGGGGGTACACGACAATAGAGAGGTTAAGAAGCCCTGGCAGCGAGGGCAATCGTTGCTCCCTGAACTACATTTACATGAACATCCCCAGGGCGACTGAGACGCTTCTGAACTTTCCCAGCGATCGTCCAATTATGCTTGGAAAATACGCTCTACTTTCTCTTGCTTGCATCTTACGACTGTCTTTTGTGCACAAAATACTGCGCTGTAATGTTGCAGGAGTGTACGAAATATCACGTTCGTGCTTTTAGTTCATCTTACTCCTTAGTGCGAGCTCAGCACAAACGAAGGTCGATTAAATGGCCCATCATTTATGATATTTTATTGTAATTCTTCCAGTCATGAATTGCGTGGTATTTAAATCGTGATTTCTCGATTCAATGCTTATCGTCTTTCTGCGTGTGTGTATATACTCCATGCTAATTTTGCTCATTTTCATTCAGTTTTTGACGTAGTTTTGATAGAGTAAGTTTCGAATGTCTAATTACTTTCAAATACTTCAGAATATTTGACGATAGACTTTTTTGATAGACTTTCTATAGACATTCGCAACAGTACTGCGTGTTGTGTAATGTGCGAGGCTAAGTCATTAGTTACGCTTCGAGACGCACCCTAACAGTGCACTCGCTGAAAATAATTTTTTATTCGCTTTTTCATGAAAATTGGCTTCTACGATTTTAATCTGGCGCGGTGTCTCTGAAAGCCGGAAAATAAATCACATAAATCCCACCATGCATAAACTCTTCGTTCAATGTACATCATGAAAGTCTGACACTATTTCCAGGAACAATAATAACAAAGTATGCAAAGAAGTACGTACGCATTTTCACATTCTACGATGCACACAGATTTTATCTGCTAAAATTGACGCGTAGATGATTTTACCACGACGGGAGTTTTTTATGTTACTTTGCTATTGCTTCTGTCAATGCTTGCTACTTTAATTCCTGTACAATCCGACAACACAAGGTTTCCTAGTTACCGCCATTAAAATTTGATTTAAGAAAAATTTAGTTCTTCTTCCTTATAGTGGGAAACATTTTAACGGGTCCCCTTATTTTTTGAAAATATACTCTTTAGCAAAATATGGCAGAGAAAATGTTAAAAATATTTAGCTTTAGCAAGAGTTTTGGTTCTAGTCGGTGTTAAAATTTCTTCCGCACTCGTTCATTGATCTTTTCTCCGTAAGTTTTTACGCAGACATGAATCCCGGAATATTTACCTGTAACTCTCAGGCATCACCATAAAATATTTTACACTTTGTCTAGTTAAAAGTGTGTAATGCTTTGTTGTGCAGGAATCAATAAACTGTTGCAGAAACTGCGGGAAGTTGCGTAAACAAAGAGCGACGTTTATTCGCGATTATAAAAACGAAAACATTCAAGGAAAGCCGTAAATTACCTTTTAGTGTTTTTATACCCTCATATTACTTCATTCCACGACCTTCACTTTGTTTTTGTGTTTTTTATCGAGCCGTCTGCCTGAGAAAGACGTTTGATGATACCACGTGGATCTTAAAGTGAAATCGCTCATTGCTACAGATTGATGTATGCATGACATTCGTAAAACAATGATGATAAAAGTAAAATAACAGTTTTACTCTTTCGTTGAAGATAATTTTCCACCAGTGCCGGAAGGGGCTGTTCTAAGTAAAGTGTGTAATACCTTTTGAGAAAGAGCCATTTTATCTTCTGCCTTTATTTGAAGGCGAATCTTTTAACGATGCTAAAGCATTTCACTTCAGAAGCTCAGTTTTGTAAATATTTTACTGTTATTATTCCTAATGTCTAAACTAATAGGACGTTCCTTTAGGCGGTTGTAACTTAAAATAGAATTAAACGATGTTTCAACAAAAAATGCAATCTTTTCTCATGGCGGAATGAAAACGAAAGCACGATTTCAAATTTCGATGAAAATAAAAAATTGTGGCTGTAAATTGGTTTTAAATATTGGTTCTCATATAGTTTTCACAAGACAGATGTTTTGTGCAAATTGATACAAGTATAGTTTCTCGTGCAGGAAAGGTATTTTGAGTAGATGGACATAATATAAAATATTTGTTCTTAAATAGATTTCACAGCAAAAGTTTTCTGCGTTATATTCACATTATTATTCACTTTATACATTCACTACAAGTTCATATTATATTATATTATATTATATTATATTATATTATATTATGTTATATTATATTATTTAATATCAAATTTTGTATTACATCAAATATTATATTATATACTATATCAAATATTATATATAATATAATATAATATATATTATATTCAAATTATATTATATTATATTATATTATATTATATTATATTATATTATGTTATATTATATTATTTAATATTAAATTTTGTATTACATCATATATTATATTATATATTATATCATATATTATATATAATATAATATAATATATATATATTATATTCACTACAAGTTCAGATCCGAGCTTCGAGTTCCTTGCGGGTCCGCTCTGCGTCACGCGTTCATTTAACACATTTCCTGCGATGAGTTAAACTGAAGTTCATTATTCAATTCAAATTCAAAGTGAACTGTAGTAAGCAATGTTGAAAATAGCAAACATTAACTGAATCGTACCTTCATTAAGCTTTCATCAAGTATTTGTAAAAATCGAGTTAGTGACTGCAGGTTGGTCAGCAGCATCATGAAAATCCCCTCAGTGACCACCGGTAGATCCTTTCAAAGGAGACGTGTTAATTTCAAAGATTTCTTCACCACGAGCATGAATATTGTTAAAAATAAGATATACGAATTTACTTTAAACACATGAGTTAATAAACCTAACATGTGATTCAACTCAATAGCCGGTCTGCCACGAACGTTTATCACAAAAAAGTCAACACTTCAAGCCACCGAATATTTTTCTTTTTAACAAAAGTGGAATTATTCGTACGTGAAGTGCTTAATCTCAAATTATCACTGAGGTGGTAGTCTAACTTGACTGCCTATCACATAATACATTAGGAAAAAAATTAAAGCTTTGGTTTCTTAAGCCCTTCCTTGAGTTTTCACAGACTAATTTTCACTTTGGAACAAATAAATTTGAACGTTAAGTTTAGAAGGCAAGAAAGGATTCGTGAAGAAGAATGAGTGCCACGTTCAGTTTTAAGTAACAGTGTGAGTGATCCAATAAGCAGCTTCTATACAACTTTTTATGTGCATTTAAGGAACTTAATGCGTGTCATGCTGTCAAAGTCAAAAAACTCAAAAGTCTAAATAAAAAAGTCGTAAATGATGATGTACTCATCCAAAATTAAACTATGCGTGACGGAATACCGTTTTAAAAATACAGAAACTAGCTGCGTACCTTTAAATATATTTGAAAAATTTATCAAAGTCCCCCTCATATATAAACACTGTAGCATCATCTCTCATTTCCTATTTATGTGTTCTAAAGAATGTGCCAGTAGACTGACTCATGTATTTTATACCAAAATGTATATTTTACGTCATTCTTTATTCGTACCTTAAAGAAACTCGCAGTAACACAAGGCACAGAGTACAACCGGTTGTACTTCATCTCTCTTTTCTTTCTCTCGGTACGTTTGTACTTCCATCATTATCATATCCATTTCCGACTGGAAGACCGCCCTTCTTCCCGTGCTCGTAAACTCCGACATTACCATTTTGACCAAGAGGCTTTGCCCGGCCTGGCCTGAATAAAACATGACGTGAGGCGCAAGTTCCGTGCCCGGACGAACCATGCGTGAAGTGCGTACAATTTGAACAAGGTTCCTTCTGCCACTTGTATTTGCACCACTTATTCTTCTTTTGCCGTGTAGAAGTGAGGGTACGTTGTCTTCCTCTTCTTATTTTGCCGTGTAGTAGCGAATGTACGGTAGAGAAACCCGTCATTGTGCCACTTGTATTTGAACCACTTCTTCTTCTTCTTCTTCTGCCGTGTAGAAGCGAGTGTACGTTAGAGAAATTCGTCATCCGGCCACTTGCATTTGAACCACTTCTTCTTCTTCTTCTTCTGCCGTGTAGAAGCGAGTGTACGTTAGAGAAACTCGTCATTCGGCCACTTGTATTTGAACCTCTTCTTCTTCTTCTTCTTCTTCTTCTTCTGGCCAAGTAGAAGCGAGTGTACGTTAGAGAAACCCGTCATTGTGTCACTTGAATTTGAACCACTTCTTCTCCTGCAGTGTAGAAACGAGTGAACCTAAGAGAAATCCATCAGTTTGCCACTGGCACATAATCTCTTCTTCTACCTTGTAGAAGCGAGCATACGTTAGAGAAACCCAGGTCAATTAGATAAAGTTAAAGTGAGATCGTCGTATATCAGTGTACAAGTAATCTATGTATGAAGGGATAGAAAGAAGTATGAGCAAAATTTGTCTCTTAAACTAAGAATTAATGCGATGATTTTATCCTTGAATTCCATTCCCTTAAACATGGATTGGTAATGGATGTATTTCAATTATAGATATATTTTAGCCTCGTTATGAAAAGATGTGAGGAAACTCAACGTGTCTCTTCCTCATGCGATATTTTTTCGAGGATTATCATAGCAGCAGAAAATAAAACAGAATAGAATAAAATAACTAGGCAGGCTTCTCTTGATCATATATAAGAACAAATTTCTTTTCCTTCCTGGTTTGTGAATATCCGATTTTGCTCTCATTGGCCTTGATGATTTATGAAGAATGATGACCTTGTGAAGAACGAAGAACTCTGGCCTACACGATTCGTCATACTTGTGTTGAAATCAGTTAATTTTCTGTTATTACGTATTTTACAGGAGATATTTTATGGTGGTTTATAAGGATCTAAAAAGAAACTAAGGAGTCATCTCTGCTTTGTTTCCATTTTTTATTAGAGAAGCAAAGATTGCATCGTTTGTCGGCGTGTGTTAAAAGTTATCGGGGGAGGAAATTCCAGTAAAAATAAATGATTATTCTTTTTTCTAATAATTTAGACCAAACAACCTAACATAGTCATATATAGGTAACATAGATGCCACGTGTATCTAGCGGGGCAGAGCTTCCTCCATGATCAAAGTGCGAGAGGATTGCGATGGGTAGATATATTTCTTGTATGCATGTATGGCCTCACGCGTCATACAAAAAAATTTCGGGAGGCCAGACAAGCATTAAACAATTGAAAGAAAGAAAGAACAAATACAAAATAAAAGGGAAGAAATAAAAATTTAGATAGAGAAAGAAAGAATTTGACACAGCATAGATAGAAAAGAAAGAAAAGCAGTTTATTTTCAAAAAACAGAGAAGAAACGAAGGCCTCCGCACTGCGACATCGAGGTACTTCCGGACTCTACATAGACACGTGGTCACGTAAAGATTAATAGCACGCAGATCGCACGAGCCACACGTGCTGTATTCCTCTCTCTGTAAGCGTGTTTTGATTCTGCCTTTTTTATCAAAAAATGGTGTTGGGATCTGCAATCCACACGTATTGAATTGTGGATTGTACACGTGAATTGTGTTTGTTTCCTGTATTATGAATGAGAAAAGACATTTTCTTACGTTCGAGTTTCATACAAAAACCGAGCGAAGTCATTCGATAGTCTTGCTCAGAGCATCATAGATATGAGAAAATTTCCCATTTCGCCATCATAAAAAACTAATTAATTGTAACATTTATGAATATAGTATTTAAGAGGAAATTACGATTTCCACTGCCAAAATGATAAGGAAATCCAACAGAAGCGACTCTGGTGACAGCCACTATTAACGTCAGACGGGAGTAGAGTGAGTAAAGCTGTAGGATAGAGGGATATTAAGTGAGAGAGTTCTAGATCTACTAATATTACTAGATTAATTTTGTTCTACTACTAATTTAATTGAGAGAGGAGGTGAGTGAGATCCAGATCTACTAGTATTTCAAATTTAATTTTATTCTACCACTAATATAATTGAAAGTAAGTAGAGGAAGTGAATGAGTTCCAGATCTACTAGAATTACTTGTTTAATTTTATTTTACTATTATTTTAATTGACAGTAAGTAGAGGAGGTGAGGGAGTTCCAGATCTACTAGAATTACATGTTTTATTTTATTTTACTATTATTTTAATTGACAGTAAGTAGAGGAGGTGAGGGAGTTCCAGATCTACTAGTATTACTTTTTTATTCTCTTTTACTATTAATTAATTAACAGTAAGTAGAAGAGGTGAGGGAGTTCCAGATCTACTAGTATTACTAGTTTAATTTAGAGTACGAAGAGGGAATTAAGAGAGGTCAAGAGCTGCTAGTGTTACTTATTAGAGAGCAAGATGAGAGAAATGAGAGCGTCAAAGAGCTGATAGTTTTACTGATGAAGAATAACTAGAGGAGGGGAGAGAGAAAAAGAACTGCCCTTACCGCTGATAAAACTGTACGTAGAATGAAGTAAGAAAGTTTGAAAACTGCTAATTGTATTGTTGATTAAAAAGTAAAAAGATAAACAGGTGCTACAGTACTTCTACCAAGAATGCCCTTTAATTAACCACCAACATTATAGAACAAAAAAAAAGTATTGTTGATTAAAAAGTAAAAAGATAAACAGGTGCTACAGTATTTCTACCAAGAATGCCCTTTAATTAACCACCAACATTAACGANNNAAAAGTAAAAAGATAAACAGGTGCTACAGTATTTCTACCAAGAATGCCCTTTAATTAACCACCAACATTATAGAACAAAAAAAAGTATTGTTGATTAAAAAGTAAAAAGATAAACAGGTGCTACAGTATTTCCACCAAGAATGCCCTTCAATTAACCCCCAACATTATAGAACCTCTGCTACTCATTTCATCTCTCCAGAGAAGAAGGAAAAACACTAACGAGAGAAAGGAAGGAGATAGCAGAGAGAGAGAGAGTCGTCAAACATCACATCTCAGACACACACACACGTTCGTTTTAGCATAAGGAAGCGATCGTGTCAAGGATGTGCGCCCCCATGCTTTGACTATCTTTCTCTAGCACTGTCGGTAATTTCAAAACCGTTACATGTCATTTCTATTTTCATGCTCATGTTGCTGATACTTCCTGATCATAACAACGTGTAATAAATAATTAAATAAGTTTGGATTCTGATGAAATTTAGTAAATAATAAACACACTTTTATTTCTCGCCATTTATTTATAAAGAACTTGATTTGAAAGAGATTATGGTTCAATATGGTTCGTTTATTTAGGGTTCAAATTTTATGGTTCATCCTCGTAGACGAAGTTTTGTGGGTATGTTTATATAGGAAATGTAAACGCATGTTGTCGTAGTGACTGCTTGTATAACGGATCAATGCGATTCAACGCAACGATTCTAATAAGTTTGTGATTCAAGCAAACAACTGACCCGTTCAGATATAATCAACGCAACAGTAGTTCCGATGCATAAGTTACTATTTAAATTTAAGATCCAAGCAAGTGACTGACCCGTTCAGATAAATTCAATGCAACTGTAGTTCCGATGCAATGGTTAATATTAAATTTGCGATTTAAGCAAACAACTGACCCATTCTTGTATAATCAATGTAACAGTAGTTCTGATGCATAGGCTATTGTTCCGAAGCATAGGTTGCTATTTAAAAATGAAATCAAAAGCACACGTGCGATGGCCATGGGTGACATGTTCATACTAACGTTATTAAACCGTCCTACAACAGATGCAAAGGATTTCTTTTCAGGTAAATAAAAACAATGCCGTCCAATGTGATATAAAAAATACACAGCATACACACCACAACACAGAAACGACATCCAATGTAATGTCAAAAACTACAGCATGCTCACCAAAGCATAGAACCAACAACATGTAATGCGATATAAAAAATGCATAGCACACACAACACAGCATGAGTAAACATGACTCCAGAGTGACAAAGGCGTCACTAACACTCAACAGAAGCTCGGGAGCAAGGCGGGAGAAGTGCACACAACGATTCCAGGCGGCGAGGTCACCGCAATTACAGCGGGGAAAACTGGCAAAAACAAGCGTTTGCTTCGTTACACCGTGTAAAGTTGTCTCTCCTGCAGCTGCGCAAAATGCGCGCGTTGTGGCTTCTCTGCACAGAGAGAGAACCTGAAATTTCACCATCAAAACCCCATTTGAACTAGTTATGAACACAAATGAAATGAGCTACGAACATAAATAGAAGACCTATGAACGAACACAAATCGAATGAGTTACGAGCACAAATTGAATGAGTTACGAGCACAAATTGAATGGGTTACGAACTCAAATCGAATTAGTTACGAACACAAATCGAATGAGTCAGGAAAATAGATAAAATAACTTCCGATACATTTTGGTGCAAGAGTATGTTTCTACCCTACTTCTAACACGTGTAGGAATGATTCTCGGGATCGGCCGTGCCGCTCCAACATTCATACGATCAGATAGGTGGAAGAGGCACATTTTTAAGCCATTGTATTGAGAGTCAAGGACTGTACGTCGGGGATCACAATAGCTCGTAAGGCACCCGCGTGGCAGTCACCATCGGAAGATCAACGATTCCCCTTGATAAAGGATTAATGTTGTAATTTCCTATTCCCGGCTCAGTGATCCATTTAACGCTATCGAATTATAATTGTGAGATTAAGCATGCATTGCGAAGCGCAGGTGCGCAAACCTCAGAGCTGGCTATGGGGCTTTGTGATGCGTGGTATGCGCGGCGCAGTGCATTATGTTCTCTCGACGCAGGTGTCATTTTAATGACGTATAGAGGACCCGGTGGCCCGACCTCTGGCTCTGGTCTACTGCTCCCTCCCTCTACTTCGTCAGGCTTTTAGCCTTGACTCCAAACTTGACGAACTTTTTCGCAGGAGCACGAATGAGGAATGATTTAGTGTTCCATGGAGCTTGAAATTTGGCATTTTTCAAGAGGATTGAATGCTATTGACTGTTAGAGTACGAAAGACAAAATCACACTTTTGAAACATTAGTGTTACCAATATACAGAGTGGCCGGTGAGTAACTCACCCTTGTTGATAATCGATTTTAAGGAAACAATGAAACCTGAAGAGTTCGGGATGATTTCCAATGATAAAGGAGAGTTTGGAATTTTAGTCCCCCAGTGTCCAGTGCTGAGGCATTTCAGAATCGTTATTCATTTTTCAAACCGTGTCTACTGGAAATAATTACCCTAGTTTTTATCCGATGACTATTGTTAATAGGTACCCTCTTTGTGCACTTTTTATTTTATATTTTCTAGGTTTTGCACGTATTATCTTCGTATTGATTTTCAGTAGTATTTTAATTCTCAGGGCCCTCAATTTGCTTCCGCACAACGTTTACGTTCTGTATGTTTCCAGATGACCGTATTTTTACACCCGATTTTTTTTTTTGCTGATGAAGCGAGAATGCACTAGATGTCCAATTCAAATATTTATTCCCACAAGGTTTTCAAGGAAATGAATGCTCTACTCGATGCACCTTATTCTCTCCTCTTCATTAAATATCAACCTTGCTACGTTAGCCTGACATGTTACTTCTCTTGATATACGACACTCTGAATACATTCAAATATAAAAGGGCCAATTTCTCAACAACACGTTGAGAAAAAATCGCTATGGACATTTTTGCAAAGAAACTCCCCGGAAAGCACAATCCGCCGTTAAAATCTTCTCAAGTAGCACGAAACTCAACGTACCCGACATGGTCAAATTAAATTTTTGCATCACTGTCTCTTTAGTTTTATTCTAGTGTTTATAATTTAATATTTGACTAGTTCAGTTTGTTTTTAACCCCTCCCATTAACGTGATGGCTATCGCTTAATACGCCGTTGAAGGAACTTATCTCGGAGCTGTTCAGTTCCCCAAGTTTAGACCTTAAAATGAATGGAAATTTCAACAGACTCTTGCGAGCGAGCTGACTTGCATCATTCTAAGCTTCATAACTCTTATTAATTAACCTCTGAATGCAAGCCAATCGAATGTAAGTTGGTTAAAGGAAGTTAGTAATACCTATTTTCGACCCTTATTCTGAGACCAGCCATCAGAAGACGTTATGCCGATCATCCAAACGAAGCTTAATGAATAAACTTATAAATCCAAGCCGGTTTAGTTTAAGGAGGTTGAATTAAAATGGTTTAGTCACGGCAAATTTACCTACTTGGGAGCCCTATTCTGAGATCAGCGCTGTGATGACGTGGTGGCGGTCATACAACCTAAAATTATTTTATACATCTATTAAATTGAACCCAAGCCTGTTAAATTTCAGGTGGTTAAAGTGCTTGAAGAACGTTACATTTACACACTTGTGAGCCCTATTCTGAGATGAGAGGTGAGATGACGTGGTGCCGGCCGTACGAATTAAATCTATTAATGAACCTGTTAAATTTTAGGTGGTAACATGAAAGTGGTTAAAGCACATTTACCTATTTGGAAGCCCTATTCGGCATATGAGAGCTGCGATGCTGCTATACCAGTCATAAAAACTGAAATAATTGAATAAACTTAAAAACCCAAGCCTGTTAAATTCCGGGTGATTAAATTAAAGTGGCAAAGCACCTTAAATTCACCCATCTGTGAGCCCCATTCTGGGATAAGCGCTGCGATGACGCTATACCGGTCAAGCGAACAAAAACAATGAATGAACTGATTAACCCAACTCTGTCAAATTTTAGGTGGTCAAATTAAAGTAGCTAAAGCACGTTAAATTTTGCCCTGTTCTGAGATGAGCTCTGCGATGACGTTATGCCGGTCAAGCGAACAAAAAAAAACGAATAAACTTATTAACCCAACTCTGTTAAATTTCAAGGGGGTAAATTAAAGTGGCTAAAGCACGTTAAATTTTGCCGTATTCTGAGATGAGCTCTGCGATGACGCTGTGCCGGTCATGCCCGGCTGGGATGAGGAGCGTCCCGGCACAATGGCAGCAAAGTTGACGGCGGCGTGCCGATATTTCGTGAGATGAAGTTGGCTTCTTTAATGATTTATGAAGATGGATGGAGGAACAGAGCCCCAAATGGACACGGATTTTGGGGGAAGTTCAGAGGTGTTTCGGTCGTGCTCAATCGCTCTCTAGATCAGAAGTTATTAAGATTGCAGAGAAGTTCTCAGAATGACGACAAAAAAAGTGCAGACAAAGAGGGCTTTTGTTTAATTTTGCTGCACGAATGAGGAATGATTTAGTGCTTCATTGAACTTGAAATTTTGTGTTTTCAAGAGAATTGAATATTATTGATTTTTAGAGTACGAAGGACAAAATCACACTTTTGAAACATTAGTGTTACTAATATACAGGGAGCCGGTAAGTAACTCGCCCTTGTTGAAAATCGATTATTAGAAAACAATGAAACATGAAGATGATTTCAAATGATAAAGGAGAGTTCAGAATTTTGTTTACACGTCAGGAATGGAAGATAACATCCTTTAAATAACCGCTATCATTGTCCACACAGACTAAGGCTCTTTTAATAGCACTGTCCATTACTTTTGCGTAGCGTAGAACTTGAGCTCAGCGCACTATTTTATGGGATGATGTTTGCGATTCAAAACTGACAATTTTTTAGCTTCTGTAAATTTTATGCCACATCAAATTATTGCTATCTCTTAGGCGACATAGTTTTCTAGGAATCGATTTTCAAGCCCTTCATGAACTTCATGATTAATTCTATTGTTATCATTTGTGTAAGCTCTTTAAACACACTCTTCATAAGAACTTCTCAATTAATTCTATCACTATTCTGTAAGTTGCCGTCCCTCAACCGCCATAGAAAAATGCAAATTTCACGATTAATTCTAATGTTCTAATGTTTTCACGTGCGTGAGTACGCAAACCACATATATTATAGAAGAATAAATACTTCTCAATTAATCCTATCCCTGCCCTGCCAACACCAGTCCCATACCTGCCATTTAAACTTCATGACTAATTCTAATGCTTTCGCTTGTGTTCTAATGTTTTCAACCACGCCCTGCATGCTGTAGTAGAATGAGAACTTCACAATAAATTCTATCACTATTCTATAAGTAGCCGTCCCAGCCCCGTCCCACAAACTTCATGATTAATTCTATTATTTCCATCTGTGGAAGTACTCAAAGCACATCTACTATAGAAGAATAAATACATAGTAGAAGAACGAGAACTTCTCAATTAATCCTATTACTATCTTACTTATACCCGTCCCACACCCTCGTGCCGCAGGAGGGGCGAATGACCCTAACGAGACTCCTTTGGCCAGGATTGAGACTGTGTCTGGGGTAAGATTTTTACGAGAGCATCTGTTATCAAAATAATAGGGACCCTGCATCTGTGAGGAAAGGAAATGATTTTCTTCTCTTTTTGCATGTAAGCAGAACATTGTATATCCGTTTGCTCTCCGCCACTGACATGGCGGATGGAGCGACAAAAGAAACGACAGCAGAGTTGGCATCAACAGCAACCATAGTATAAGCATTAGAAACTTAGTTTCATACTATAATCTTAATGTATTAATTGGTTTTCAGCTTCCTAACCTATGGATATGTGTGGATGAATGAAGAGCAAGCTCAATGAACAGATGAGTCTCTGCTTTAACTTCTATACCCGTTTTCTTCGTTTGCTATAATCACCAGAGAAGCTGCTCATACTCTGGTGAGAATGCCTCTTTGGAGCGTTGAGATCGATCCAGGGTCTGTATTGTCAAGGAAACGGGATTAAACTGGCTGCATCGTAAGTCCCAGGAATCTCAGAAGTAACAAAACCAGAAGCTGCATTGCATCAGCACGAATTTTAGTGGGACCAAAATATAGTTAAAGTTACTGAAAAATATATAACAGAACAAATTATTATAAATCAATCTCAAGTATTAGAAATTCTAATACTAACACAGATTCTAATTCTATACAGTACGTCCCACAAAAACCGAACCGAGTATTTATTTTCTCGTATCAGTAATACCATCATAAGGATACCATAAGCATTTAATTTCTAGAATAATTATCCTTCAAAATTAACCTATAGAAAAGGGATTACTGCTTATGATGGTATTAAATAAATACTCGATTCGGGTTTTTCAGGGACGAACTGGATAAACACACTCCACATTGCAATTTCAGAATGACTCTACTGAAAAGAAATAACAAAAATACTGCATTCCATTAACAAAAGTATTAGGTCGGGTACTAAAATTGCAGTTATATGAAGTTAATAAAGATATATATAAGTGGTTTGCTTTCTGCATATTCGAATTATAAATAAAAGTGCCAAGATACACGTCTTAA